>JAQIWG010002134.1:0-21454 GCA_034695025.1 Chamaedrilus cognettii | reverse complement strand
GACAAAAGAAGTGGGAGCAGCCATCTATTAGCCATATTCCTACCAAGATAAGTTTGATGAAATTCTGTCGATTAGTTCAAAAGTTATGAACTTGTGAAATTGACTACACCGCCGATTGAGGGCTAAAACGTTAGTGTTGCTTTGCTGCAGACTGTCAATCAATGGTGCTTGCCATGACTTTGCTAAAGGGCAAATATGATTTTAACTGCATGGATGAAGATGAATATTGAGTACTTCTGACTTCAGAAACATTGCAAAAAAAATGTAAGCGTCCCTTTTTTGTCTTTACTGTGCAAATGCTAACAAATGTTTGAACAGTCGTCAATTCAAGACTAATTTGATAAGTCCAATTCAATACCTCAAAACTGTGAAACTATTGCAGAGAATGACACTCACTTTGGCTAAAGATTACCAATTGATGGTTATTTTTGTGTGCAAAATTAGGTAATCATAAGAACAGCTATTCTGTTATTAATACACACAACATTGTTTCATTTTTGCGGCAAAGTATCAGATCGCTCGATTTCAAAAATTCAAAACTTTGCAAGTATTCAATAGAACTTAACGAATCTCTGCAACAATGTTTGAAATAGATGATTATTTGTCCGCTAGAAATGTTGTCATCGACGGATGTGCATTGCCTTAGTTATACGCAAAACAAATCCTAAGGGGTCGTTGTTTATGCCCACTCTGTCAACATGTAAATAGGATGATTGAAATATTTACAAATAAAAATAATTTTAGCAAATTGTCATTCATTGTACGCGTGTGATTTTTCACCGACATGTCGGATTTCTTGTTATACATAATGTATTCGAGTAGCAATTCTCATTCATTCTGTCATTATATGGGTCTACTCATATGATTGCTAAGATTGGCTGCTGACTAAACAAACATGTCGAAAATTAAAGAAAGCTAAACTTTTCCACACTCAAAAGACAAACATTAGTGTAAATAAAACGATCGTGAACAGTAATACGCATCTAGCATGTCAATTTTAATGACTCATAATGACTATTTATCATCTAATAGTGTACAGTTTTGATTGCCCGTGACAAATGAAGTCCTGTTTATATTTGTACAGAAGTATTATACACACCAGGGTCAAAAAATTACGTTTCTCTACAAATTTACAACTTGGTGTTCATAGACTAATGCCGCGATATTTATTAGAGGTGAGTGGTATCACTCACTGAAACTCAATATTTTGTGGTTACACGTGATTGGTCTATTGTGATCGTGTTGGTAGATAGGCGAAGTTGCGACTTAGGCGAACCACAAACATATTATTGACATTGTTCACATTGTGGCGTTTTTCTCAGTTCGAGGTTTGCTTTTCATGGTGCACTATAACCTTATAGGGTTCAATTATTACGTTAGTTCATAAGCCTCAAAGGACTTAGGCCCTAATATGGGCGACTGTAAGCCTAATGCTTAAGCTCAATTGTTATGATGAGGAATAATTATATTTTAAAATTTTATCTCAATTTATTTAAACAAACAGCTTAATCCCTTGACCCTGTCTTAGCTGCATGTATGGCTTAGCCACACCGGTGGCACTCCCTATCTCTCCCATAGTATCGTTTTTTTGCTAAATTTTCAGGTGTTAGAACGGCGCACTGCTCTAGCTGTGGTACCAATAACACGATTTCATTGGTTCCTGACTCCCAGTAGGGCTGTGCCCAGCTGTGGACCGAGAACCCCAAGATGGCGCCGATGTGGATGGATCAAACACGGGTCGAGTCTAGAGGGTGCTGGTGCCCAAACAATGCGTAATGTACATGTATAGGACAAGCCGTTGCCCATTTAATGCTGAAAATAAACCGAGGCGAGGGATTAGGGCCCCGATAGGGTTTCAAAGTAGAGTTAGGGCTAGGTATGTGGTTAGAGATTTTAGGCAAGCAAAGCATGGCCGTCAACAGCACGGGCACCAGCACAACTAGACTCGACCCCGCTTCAATTGAAACACAAGCGGTTATATATCCACTCGAGCACCGCGAAGCCTAACCGTAGCCATAACCAGGGCCGGCGGAAGGGCACGCGCCCCTCCAGCTAGAGAGGCAGAGTTTTGAGGGTCTTATTGACGACAATTTTGCATCTATTTTGTCATTTTTGAAGACAGCAGCTTTGAATGTAACGGTTGACCTTGCGCGCCGTCACGTGTCGGTGCAACACAGAGGAGCGCGCTGTTTTAATTAAAGAAAAAATCGATACTCAAAACAGGCGGAGTGTCACTTCTTTTACTTCTACACCAACTCCCGATGAAAATGACCACAGTTTAAACTTGTCATAACTCGGTCAAAAGTTATCAGATTGGTCTGCAACTTTATACGCAACAACCATAGGACCAACCTGGAAATTCGTAGAGAAATTCGAGCAATTTTGACAAAATTATGGCTGTTTTAGAATAAATACCGAACAAAAATTTTGCCAGTATAAGTTGCTGCTTATTGTGTGCCTACTGTCAAGTTACAAACAAGAAGTCCAGAAATTCAGTCACAGCTGATGTTCAAAGTGTCCTCATTGTTCGCGTACACATGACAGAAGGCATGGTTCTATCCGCGTGACCCTCAGATATGGAGTGCAGAGTCTACACCTCTACAGGAGCGTATTTATCATACGCGCCTGCGTGACGTTAATCACCTGACGACTCGTTTGCTTGAAAAGTGGCGGCTGTTTTATCACAAAATCATAGATCCACCAGTTAAATAGTGGGGTCCCCGTCTTATGTCATGCGTACGCGAACAAGGAGGACACTTTAAACATCAGCTGTGACTAAATATCTGGACTGCTTGTTTGTACACTTGACAGTACTTGACTACTTGACAGTAGGCACACAATAGGCAGCAACTAATGTTGGCAACTTTTTTTTCGGTACTTATTTTAAAACAGCCGTAATTTTGTCAAAATTGCTCGAATTTCTCTATAAATTTCGAGGTTGGTGTAGATATGGCTACAGTTGTTGTGTATAAAGTTTCAGACCAATCCGATAACGTTTGACCGAGTTATGACAAATTTAAAGTGTGGTCATTTTCATCGGGACAGGGTGTATATTCTGTGGCTTAGCGGCATATCTGCACCAGGCCAATAACAATAAAACTTACAATTTAGTAGGAGATCGAAACTTTTCGCTGGAACGAGAGCGTCCGGGCTGCTGCATCAAGGTCACGGCGAGTGACTGGCCAGCCTCCTACTATATTTGAATAGGCTAAGGCGGGCCGTAGAGCGAGGCCCTTATGTGTCGCGTCCTGGTTGTGCGCGCGCTTGCGTGCAGTGCGCGTGTGTGGCGGCTCGCAGCCCGCAGCCCGGAGCGCGCTGCAGCCCGGAGCGCGCTGCAGCCACGGTCCGACTGAGTGCCTGGCTGGGCTCACCGCGGCCCCTCTGAGCGTGTTGGGAGTCGAGTGACTGAGTAGTGCGGAGCGCGGCGGCAGGGATCACAGCAGAGTTGGTTGAGCGTGGTTACCGCGGAACGATGCGGCGGGCCGGATGAAATCTGATCAGGAAGGCTGTTTAACGAGCGCGATCTTGACACTGTGGGTTTTGTGACGACGATAAAAATTAGGCTGAACCGACATACCGTGGATCTACAAAATGCAACGGTTAATTTCTGTCCCTGGATTATTTTGTCCATAAAAAGTAGACCAAGCATTTTACTCATCAACGTAGACGAGACTCTAGCGCAAGTGCAACACGCAGCATCTGTTTAAATCCTATTGCAAGTTTGTGAAAGTTAATTAATACATTCTGATAGGTGCCTATTTTGCCGCTAAAATACTGGCTTACAAAAGCCGCCTTCGTGTTGTAACTATATGTCATGTGGGTAGTGAAGACTGCTAACAACACTGATCGGATTATGTTCCTATGGGTGGAGGACGTGTCGTCGAGCGGGCTAAGTGTGGAGCAGGGTGGCCCCCGGAGCACTGCTGGGCTGAGCGCGGCCCGCCCCCCGACCTCGCGCCCTCGCGCGCTGTGACGGGGCGCCGCGAAAGTCACCGACATGCGGACAGCTGCGGCGGCGGCGGCCTCGCTGACCTCGCAGCGCGGCCTGCTGCTTCTGCTGCTGCTACTGCTGCTGCTGCTGCTGCCGCACCGTGCACGTTGCACGCACGCACCCGCACCCCCGCGCACCGACCGCTTTCCGGCTCAACACCTCCTCGACAGCGGTAATGACACTGCCACTGTAACAGTTACAGCAAGATGTAGATTTATAATAATCATAATATACATAATGTCTAGAAAGAAAAAAGAAATGGTTGGTGCACACGAATACAAGTCACCGCTCACCCTTCTTCTGATGCCTTTTACAACTCGCCAGGGGAGATCTAGGCTGCAAGCCAATTCCATGTTCCTCGGCTTGCATGCGATGATCCATAACTGTCCATTATATAGACAAAATATAGATTATATTTACTATTATTATCTTATTATGAAGAACGATAGCACAGGGTGATAGGAGAAAGTGAGGTTTATGTAGAAAAATAGCAGAGGACCTGGAGTTAATATGGGAGAGTCACCTAAGAAACGTGCGACGTGGGCAAGCACTGACAAAATTTAATGGTGTGAAACTTAATGATGAATGATGATGTGTGGTCAAACCAGAAAGAAGGACAGAACAGAGCTAAAAGGAAATAGATAAGCTTTGAATAGAGACTGCAAGCATTGATAAGCATGGTGAAAATACATTTAGTAAACATTATGAATTTATGATTCTTGTGGCTTGTATTTTAGGCCTCATTTTAAGCATTAACTAACAATTGTAACATTTTTATTAGTCCCATAGGAGCGCAGTGGGGGTCAGACAAAATTTGTGGCAATATTTGATGTCTTAGACGTTTTCAGACACTGACTTCGTTTGATGACAGTGTGAATGATTGTTGCTGGGCTACCGGTATCATAATGTTGCTCCATTGAACAAATCACTTGTTTTGATTATATGTACAAAATTGCGAATTGCAAACCTGCTACAGTTAGTGAAACTTTGTTAGCACGTTAACGCACTAGCATGCAAAATTTGTCTCAAACTTGGAACACATGAAAAGCAGTAAATGTGATAGTTGTAAGGCCTACGGAAAAAGAGCTGAACGAACTGTCCTGGATGCAATCCGCCCCAATGCAGTTCTATTACTAGAATTTTTTATCAAAGCCATGCTAAACGGTACTTAAACCCAACTTTAAGCCTATTCTGGCGATAAATCAAACATTTTTACTAGTTCTAAAACCAGAAATTGGCTTCAACTGTGTGCTGGCGGTCTGTGGGATAGCGTCCTGGATATGAGTCATGAACAGACATGATGACATGAGTGGCTCATTAGGGCTTCAGTGGAACTTTGAGTTAGTCACTGTATCGTCAACCGTGGTTGATCTTTATGTGGTCAGTTCCACTGATCTGACTCAATGACTTGGCTAATATAGAGCTTGAATGAATCCTCCTCCACTTAATCCACTCTCTTAGTGATTTATTTCTCTATCTAGATTTGTGTAGATCAGTTAATCTGATTCATTCTCCAGTCATAAACTGGATACTTCACTACAGCTTGGAATTAGATTTGCCTGAAGTTTTAGGGTCTTAGATAAAATTAAGAATATTTGGTTATGCTAGCGTTATGTGGAAGTTTACAATTTCTTTTAATTTTTTGTCTGCTTGTGCTGATTCAGTTTAGATTAATGCTTAGTTTCGGGGTTAGATTTTAGCTTTGGGTTGTTTTATGACAAGGTTAGCGCCCAGTTGTTCATTATAATTATAATTATAATTATGATGGTAGATTATATACGGATTTAGCAATAGGTGAAATCATGACCTTCCTGGTTAATCCAAATTTTTGCAATAAATAAATCCATTTTGTGGTGTGAGCTCGATCTCATAAAATTATATGAACGTCATTAGGGTTGGAGTGTGGATGTAGGTGGATATGGAGTATTATTAATTTTTTTAAGCAAATTTAGTTAAGTTGAAACCAATGAAGTACAATAGGGCGCCACAGCTTGTGCTAGTTAGTTGACGCACAGCAGCCATAGCATATAGCGCTGAGCCTGACTCGACTGAACTAGGCCTGCATTGGACTTATGTGTAGGTCCACTGCCACATAACCATGCGTTCTCTGGTTTTCTGATCTCTGGCTTCACTATAACGAGATCTGAAGCGTGTTAGGTGAAGAATTAGAGTAGCTTGTCAAAACTGATGTTTGATGTTGCTTCAATATTATGCGATGAGTTCATACTTTAAGCGTTTGATTACAGGTAGCTTCAAATTGAATAGCCTAGTCTTCATCATAATCATTGTTTTCATTTTTGTCAGTGTTTTAAATTTATTGAATAAATAGAGAGCTATAATTCAAATAACAAATGCACATTGATGCTTTGTTCATTGCCTTTAACGTTTTCAGGATTTTCTGGCCTTTGTTGTAATTACTTCCTTGATTCATTGCAATTATTAATTACCCTGAGTCACTACATTGTGCATACTAGAACTGCTGCTGGAAGAAATTGATGATGGAGTATAGTTATTGGTTATCCTTTACTACCAATTACCAATAACTGCCGTTCGCCTGACGCGCGCGGGTTTTAGCAGAGGTCCGTCTGGAGTCTGGACGCTGGTTATTGTGTCTGCAAATTCTGTCTTTCTATTGTCCTCAATTACCAATGGAGTGAGGAGTGGCTAGACGCGGAGATTCACAGACTATTGATGAGAGGTCAAGTGGGATAAGACGCTTAATTAATCAGTCAGAACTTGGAGGTCAAAGGAATATGAGGCTCAGATGTCGCCGCTAGATCTAATTAAGATTAGCATTGATGTATGGGAGCGAAGAGGAGCAGACCCTGGCCTTTATCGGCTACACTGCTTCCATGCCGAATGGCATCTGGATTCTGGATCATATCGCTGCAGCATGCTGCCGTGGCGGCTGTTCGCAGCAGCAGCAGCAAATCACCCATGCAGGCTGCCTGCTGCAGCGGAACGGCATTGCATTTCCCTTTTTTCAGCTCAAACGTGCTTCATAAGAATTTAATGCAATCAGCCGTATCGGAAGTATCTCATTGGACCTGAATCTAAAAATCAAAAATTCCATTGATTTATTCCTGTTGCCGTTTTGATACGCATTTTGTTATCTGATATTAGTGAATGATCTATTGTACTGTATTGAGCAGATCCATTGTTCTTCGGAATAATTAATATTTGTGTAGTAAACTGACAAGGACTCGATTTTTTGATATGATGAAATTAAGCAAGTATTGTAACTTGATCCGTAATAATCAGATGGTTGAATGTTAGTTTCACAAGCAATGATTATTTTAAGCCTCTAAGACACAGCACAATGTGTTTAATTGCTTTAAATTCAAAAATTCATATAGAGAGAAAAATCATGATTAAAATTATTGTATTTTTACATTATATATCGATGTATGATCCTCTAAGATCCACAAAGATTTTATTGTTGTTACTCAATAATATTTTAGAGAGTTGTTGGCCTAGATAATTTCAAAAATTGTTGCAACAATAATTATGTTGCCGTTTTATTCTTTACATTTTGTGTGAAGTGTTTTAAAATTTTATTCAATAGTAACTGAATTTAAATTCGATACCTAAATTTCTAAAGGCCTGTGCCACACTCTTTTTCAGAAAATGTTTAATAGATTGCGCTTGTAAACAAATGCACGTGTTTTTTTGAATGAAAAAACAGTATATTTTATATATTCATTCATTCATTCATTCATTCACTAGTTTCGACAAGAAAACTAGAAAACCAATCTTTGAAGTACCGTACAAATGGTCGTTAGTAGATGACCAAGTTTTACTTTCCGTTGAACAAAACTAGCTAGTAGCCAAAAAAATGTAAGCACTACATTTGGGATACCTGATTTTAAACTTCATGGCCTTGCAAATAGCATCCTGAGGAGATAAAACATAATTTTCAGGAAACCTGGAAAAAACTCAAAATTTGTTAGATTGCCAGGAAGCGATCTCTAGCCATGCATGATGGAGAGAGGAAACAGATGTTGAACGCTGCGAGCGAGCGCCTACTTCTCATCCAATCAAGAGAGGGGATACTTAGCGTCTGCTGCAGTACAAGCGCTGACTCAAATTTATGTTTTAAATTCAATTTGAGACTGGCATAAGAAGCATCCATGCAGTTACCTACACGCATATTATACTAGGCTAATGCGCCTTCGAAGTTTCTGTGGTGTTGGATAGGATAGTCAAGTACAGTAATTTGTGATATATGTGTAACATATTTTGAAAAGCAGTTAATAATTATGCTGCTAAACTTAAAATGATTACATGACTATATTAATAGCCTACTAAAGTTCATTTCTTGCTTCAAGCTTATCAGTGTGTAGGCCTGCTTGTTATCGGCTGTGTTATTAACTGTCAACATACATGTATAATGTGAATATAGAAACCTTTAAATGAGGATCAATTAATTAATTGACAAGTCCAGTTCAGATCGCCATCCTGCAGATTTTATCACATGAGCAGCAGAAAAGTCAATAGGGGAAAGGAGAGTGAAGAGGAAGGAGAAGCCTTCAAGGCTTCACGCCTTGGGGGAGTGTGAAGTGGGGAGTTAGGGGGAGAAGCAGTGAGGGGATCAGATTAAGGGGAGTAAAGGGGAAGGAGACGTCTACTGGAGTATGGATTACACAACACAGCTGTGCGCCTTCCGGGCCTTCTGAGAACGTCAGATTGTTCAGGCCGCCGCAGGTGCATTGAAACCAAGCCAAATCCAATGCTGATTATTGTAATCAAATTTATACTGTGAACGAAATGAGCATAGACCAGTGCATGACATAAAAGCAAGTACATTATGGAGCAAGAAGCTTGCTTAATCAAGTTGCAGGCGCTGTTTACACTGTCCTGATCCAGGGTTGAATTTCCTCTGATCAATTACTTCTAAAATGTAGTAATATCGGTTTTAAATTTTTTTGGTTTTCTGATTATATTAGAGAAAATATGGACTGAATAATGTTTATAATAACATTAAATATGAAAAGTGACGGTATGAGCGATATAATAAGCAGTTTTTGGATATTTTGCCTAATAAAGCCTTCAAAGTTTATGTCTAAAGCCTTCAAAGTTCACGTCATGAGCGGGGGGTGGGAGGGGTTCAGACAAGTTTATTTTTTGTCCTCATAAGCGCACACGTTTTCGCAGGTTTTGCCAATAACCCATAGACTTTCCTCTTCTTCCCCATACTCCTCTTCTGAATTTAATAGTCAAACATAACAATCAAACTGTTAAGTCCTTTGAAACTGACCTGTAACCAGTGATGCCACTCAGGCAGGATGCAAAATCACTAGATTTTTGAAAAACGAGTCAAAAAACTAATAAAACCGAGTCAAACACTAGTCACAATACACTAGTTATACAGGAAATAGACATATTCAATATTTATGAAGGTTTTTTGAGCAAAAAATTGCACAAATTCAAAGATTTTATAGGTTTTAGAAAGAATAATTGACTCTATGTTTTTCTTGGTTTTTGCACAAAACAACCAATTAATTTTAAATATTATCATGAAAGGAAACCTAGTGTCACATGCAATATATGAGATATGATGTAAAATATTGTCAATCATCTTAGTCTCAACTTCTTTTTTATAGTCAACTCTCTAACGAATAGCCACCAATTGCCAAATTGGGACTTTATGATAAAGATTTAGGTAGGCAGCATATACATAGATACCATGGTATTAGCTGCCTCTTAATAACCTGGATAACCTGCCACAAAGGAAAGTCAGAATCTAAATTATTGTGGTTAGTGATATTTTAATTAATTCATACTTTGGTACACAGGACATCATCATTTACCATTATTTTTTATTTTCGTAAAACATAAGCTTTAGGGTTTGGGAAGGGGTGATCGGGAGGTATAGGTTTGGCACCTGCCTTCAAACCACCGGGAACATATTATTAACTAAATTATTATATTATTGTTTAGCTAAATTCTGTCATGTTGCTCAAGTAACTAGTTGCAATTTCGACCTTGTTAGGCCCCCTATAACAATTGTGTCAACGATTAACAGTTTATTGTATCAAGCGTGGTATAAATCTAGATTAAACTTTTAAATGCAAGATCATAAGATTTATTTTAAGAAAGCATTAATTGCGCCTTAGAGCAGTTCAAAAATCTTTAACCAACGGCGCTTTAATTGACTAAAAGTCTCGATGTGTTTGTGTTTTGCGCAATGCAACACACAATATTGTTTGATATTGTTTGTGTGTTGCATTGTGCAACACACAAAGTAACAAATCTAGCGATGAACTTCGAATTGTGATTGAGAATTCTGATATCAAATTTCATAAAGATGTTGATAATTTTATATTCATTTACTAATGGTAATTTGTTTTTTCGACTATAATTTACATCATGATCTCCCTACCGTAGACTAGAGAATAGAAGATCTATTCAGAGCTGTCATGCCTTAATTGTAGGCAATGCTAGTGTTCTAGCCTGGTCTTTGGTAATTATCATCAAGTATGACTTGAGGCTAAGTAAAGTTCAAGTCAATCTGTGGCTCATGCGTGTCGCTGTCTGGTTGTGCGATGAGAGGCCAGACTACACACTGCATGTGCAAACTGCACACTGCTGCACGCCTGCAGGCACTCTTGTGTGGAGCTGATTGACGCCAGCTGAACCACAAGGTCGCCCAAATTGTGATATTGTTTGAGCAAATGATATATTTATGCAAATTAGCTGCCACCAGTACCTGCCTAGTACTTTCAGTCACGTCAATAGACTGTATAGCATTGTTTATGACAGGACACATTAAAAAAAAAACCAAAAACACGAAACTATAATGACACGTCAAGTCGTAATTCAATGAGATGGCTGTAAAAAAAACTCTTGAAAACAACCAAAACACTCTTACAAGTTATAACTAACTGACACCACTGAGGAAATGATAGTCATTAGCTGCAAAAACCTAAGTTAGTGCTTGAAAATAATGTTCTCTGAAACGAACTCGTGGAGTGAAATTTCTTTTTCAAACACTTTGAGTCCAATATTGGCTACTTACCCACTAGAGCAATACAGCTACATTTTTCTCCGGAACTTTTTCAAATCTAACTTCAAATAGAAAGTTACTATAAAGTTAAAATGCATTTTTTCACCGTTTTTTAAAAAGGTTGAAATCTAACCTAAGTCCGATATCAACCACTTAGCCACGAGCGTTGTGCACCGTTGGATGGGTCTTCGAATGGGCTATAATTGTTGGTACCGCTCTTTATTTTAAATCTTACTTTAGGTAAATATTTTAAGTTACTAAGAAAATGTGAATGAAAAAGTTGGCTTTGGGTTCCAGTGTGAACACTGAACACATTTTTGTAACGCCCCCTGGAGATAAAGAACAATAAGCTTAGCTTTTCCTCTGTTTTGTCATAAACGAACACAGGGATATTTTTGAAAAATCTGTATCTTTTGCGCCTTCGGAGGAGATAACTTCTAAAAAGTACACAAAAACTTGTTTTCACGTGAGCGAAATTAATATAATCTCGACGAATTTTGCTATTATAATTAAGCATTGAATTCTACGAACTCGTTTCAATTAATGTGATCAAGATGCTGAATGCAATGCATTGTTCATAAATGATTTACTAGACGATTTTGAGCACCTGCAAATCGCGCCATGAGGTTCTGTTAAGTAGACTATTGCATTCTTTTTGTACAATAACGTGCCGGTACCAGGGTAGTGATTGGCCTTAAAAGTACTCCGAGATTGCCGATTGTTGGCTGTAATTGGCCCTGAGATGTCTGGTTTCCTTGAAGCAATCTACCCAGCAGCTATACCAAACACTTTATGTCAAGTGCTGTTCTATGCATTCCAGTAGCTTGTTCCAGGCAATCCACATTCTTCCAGTGCTCTGTGGTGGTACACGTCACTGATCCCACTGATCCGAGTCTTGAGACAACTCAGACAATGCCATGCAAGATTCTCGTCGCTAGTTCTGCAGAACTTCTCGCTTATCACTGGCATGGCTTGTTTCTCCTCTCCTCTCTCTCCTCCGTCTCTATCTCTCCTGCGTGAAATTAGCCTCCGGTTCGGCATTATGATGAAGTTATGTGAATAATTGATGTGTTTTGCGTCAGTCTTAGCACGTTTTTTGTAGTTGATTTCTTAAATTTTCCTCCATTTGATGAATAGCATGTCTAATGTGTGGTGATAGCGAGTAGATTGTTGCAGGCGACGTTTGATATAGCGGGTGTAATGCAGCGTATACATATCCAGGGAGTTACTAGGAACTAACATCTCTCTCATTTTTTGGGATGTAATCCAGCACGTCGAGAGTTTTGATTTCGCTGCAGTGAGGAATGCAAGTCTGCGTTGCAGATGTTTGCCAACGTGCCAAGTCAATTTCTAGCGCTTTCAGAGTTCCTGAGGGACTGCATGCATAGTCCTTGGAATTCTAGATCTTTCAAGTAAAATTTACAGGTTTAGATTTTGATTAACTGATTTGAGGAGTTTTTTATAGTGGTTTAAAATAGGTGGCGTAGCATTTGAAATGAAGTAGGCTTTTTTGAAAGGTTTTCAACATGAAATTGCGATTAAGTCATTAAGTCTTTTTGACATGTGGGACGCATAAAAAAAGTGAGAATGACTTGAGTTCGCAGATATAACTAACTAATTTATTTCCAAAAGTGGTAAAAAAATTGTATACCTATAAATAGTCGTCTAGTGCAAACATTTTTGTCAAATTTGGTGAAATTTTGTCAAATATTTCCAAAGTTATAGGCGTTTGAAATGGGCTCATCTCTTATGTTGATGCAGGTTGATGCAGAAATGTGACGGGCTCGTTTTTCAAAAAACTGCAATTAATTTTAAAAGATCAAAAAATTTAGGCACAAAATATACTTCAGTATATTAGGATTCACGAATCCTAATATCCAGAATCCTAATATACGGGAGTTTGTAAAAAATTGACAGTTACACAGTTTATTTTTTTCTTTTTCCCCCCAAAAAGTTTATTTGTTCGCAATTCAGGCGCTTTTCCAACACAATGCATATGTAGCAGTTTGGTATCTCTAGTCTGTGGTAAAACATAGTTGTTGTATGATAGGCATTATATCCGGTGCACAGTTACGTTGAATTGATTTGAATTGATTTAAATTGAATTGAAAACGATAATTATATATATGTTTTCATAGAGGCAATTTTTCATTTAACAATATCTAGTTGAATTGATTTGATTTGACAAATTGATGCTAGAATAATTGATTTTTTGATCAAATGAATTAACCCAAATGCATTAATTTCGGACCAATGAAATCGACGTGGCAAATCGCACGCCAAGCCAGCCACGCGCTGTAAGCCTACATCTAAGTCAAATTTTAATTCAATTCAACGCAAGTGTGCCCTGCCAGTTGACCAGCGATATTTTTTCAATTATCAACTTTCAATTCTTCAGCTTCAACTTGCCAATTAGATGTGCGCCGAGCATTAGTAATGAGCATCGCTGTGATTTTGGCATGCTAGCAGCAGAGTAGTCAGTTCACATAACAACGATTATGATTATGATAGCTGATGATACATGAGGATTATGGACATGAGCCCCCAATACTATGAAAGTATGCCACAATGCTTCATTACACTATGCAGTTATGTTTGAATTAGGTGACTGCTTATGTCTGCAAGATGGCGTCATGATTGAATAATTTTTAGTTATATACACAAATGCAGGGGGTTCTCATTTTGCTTTGGTTCATCCTATAGCTTGCATTGAAATGCTTTTTACAGCCTGGTTGTGCAACACGGCTCGGTTGTATAACGCTGCATGCCTGATTATGTGACACTGTCTGATTGTGTGAGTTTGACTGAGGCAGTACACCTGTCAAAAGGTAACGCAGCTGTCGTAAGGCCAGCTCAGCGAGAACAGAAACCTCGCGTAGAGCAAAAGTGATACAGCCTTGTTGTGTTGCACTGCCTTGTTATGTGACACTGCTTTTTTGTGTGACACTGCTTTGTTATGTGACGTTGCCTTCTTATGTGATACTGCCCTTTTGTGCGACACTCCCTTTATGTGTGACACTGCCTAGTTAAGTGACGCTGCCTTGTTGTGAGACACTGCCTTATTGTGTGAAATGCCTTGTTATGTGACACTGCCTGGTTGTGTTACACTGTCTTGTTTACACTTTCTTGTTATGTGACTGATTGTGTGACATTGTCTTCCTATGTGACACTGCCTTGCTATGTGACACTGCCTTGTTATGTGACGCTGCCTGGCTATGTGACGCTGCCTTGTTATGTGACGCTGCCTTGTTATGTGGCACTGCCTGGTTCAATGCACTATGGCGCTGTGTTGTTGTTAGGGACGTTGCTGAGGCATGAGATCGTGCAGCTGACCCGAGTCGACCGGGACGGTCGCGACTACCCCCCCACGGCGGAGCACTTTCCCCAACGCCGCGGCAGGAGGAGCGCCGACCCCGCTGATGCCCCCGCTGCCCTCCAGGACCTCATCTACAGCGGCGCCATGTTTGGGAGGAGCGTGCGGCTGGAGCTGAGGCCGAGCCGGGCGTTCATGGCGGAGGACCTGGTGGTGCAGCATCTGGCGGACAACGAGACGTGGCTCGGCGCGAACCTGCACGCCGCGCATGGACACTGCTTCCACCGCGGCCGCGTGGCGGGCGATCCGCGCTCCTCAGCCGTCCTCAACGCGTGCCACGGCGGCCTGGTCAGTACTGCGACCACTCATGGGATCAGTTCGGTGAATTGGAGAACATTGATTGAGTTGAATTTTGTTATATGTACATACGGGGTAGCCAAATAAATACGGTAGCCTATACCGCTGGAATTTTGTAACTAACAGAATTTGCATCCAATGACGACATAATTTGTGAACAGAGAAATAGACTTATTACGAGTCGTATTATGAACATTCCAAGTTTTCCAAGTTTTATGGAATTCTGTCGATTAATTTCAAAGTTTGGAGCACAGTTGAAATTGACTACTCTGCCGTTCGTGTACAAAAATGATTGTATTACTGTGCTGCGGACTGCTGTTCAATAATGTTATATTTACTATTTAGAATAATTTTGATTTTACTATTATTCAATAATTTTGGTTAAGTAGCAATTTTGATTCTAACTGCATGTAATGAAGCTGAGTTGGGCTACTGACTTTAGAAACATTGAAAAAATTGAAAGGCGACACTTAATAGCATAGAAAGGTCACAAATCTGTGAATGAAGTAACCGGAACGTGGATTTAATACTATACGGTGCAGACAAGTTAGGCTCATAACTTTGAAACTGTGCAACAGAATTTCATGAAATGTGGCAAAAACATTAGCAATTGATGGTTATTTATGCGTGCAGAATTTGTTAATCATGAGAAAGAATTGTGTTTTGCATCCATGAAAAGTGTAATTGTAGCATTTTTGCACTGAAATATCAGACAAGTCTATTTCAATAGATCGTAACTTTTGAACTATTCGATGGAATTTTATGAAACATGATGGAAATGTTGGGGAGAGGTGACGATTTATATGTGAAAAATTTGGTTATCGTTGCATATAAATTGTGTTAGTTATGCGCGAAAAATCGCAGGGGATCGTTTTTTGTTGTTGCCAGCCTATATACTATGCTGTATCTATCTATATAATCGAAATTCAACTCATATACACATGCATGTTTATATATTGCTAGATGTGCAGAATTAACATTGCAATAGAGATCTGGTAGATCAGTGTGCCTTGCTTGGAACCTTGACACGCACATGATCCCATATTGGTCTACTATTAAATAGGTATTGAGTGTGAGACTGGAAGGACCCGCTGTGTTTGAGTGATCATGATGAGCACACCTGGAGGCAGCGGCAGCTGCAGGACCGCAGCTGAGCAATAATTAGTATTGTAGCAGAGAATTGAACGCTGTCAGCTGTCGTGTGACATTCACCTCAGTGGGCCTGCTCGGATTCAAACTGGAGCTTGACGCTTGACTTGAAACCAAGATCTAAACCAATTTACATTAGACCTGTAATTATATAGTCAATAGTCAAGTTTAATTATCAAGGAATGCTTTGTAATTTATTCCATGCCAGCTGAGGAACAAAGAATTGGTTGCAGCCCAGAGCTACGTGGGCGAGTGGTAAATGCGACTAAAAAAGGGGAAGCGATTCGTTGCTTGGCAAAGCCGAGGCACTGAACTGGACTGTAATAGTCTTTGTTACAGTGCAAGAGTCTTGAACTCTGTAAACCACTTTGTATAAAATGACCTTGTATGACATTTTATCATTTAATTTAATTTTGTTTTCAGCTTATGATTACATCATATTTCAATGTGATGTGCTTGTATTACAGTCATGCTGTTCTTACCCTGCAATATTTATTTATTATTGTTGTTAATTAAGGAAAAAACTTTTGATCTACTGCTATCGATTGTAAGACATTGTGATTTGCATTTATAAGTTTTAAGTCTTCAGGATAGTATGAATGTCACAAAGGGCACAGGTGTGATAGAATGAAGGTTTTGCATGACATATATTTGACAATGAGCCCGCTCTGGTACCTGATGCTCTAACTACTGTAGTAATGCTCGGATATTTTGTTTATAAAGAAGTCTACGAAAAAGCCTGGGGCCCTGGGTGGCTCTGGATTTTAAGCCGATTCTTTGTTCCCCAAGCTGCAAGGGGTAACTTGCATTACGGTATTTGGGGGGTAATTAATGTAGACCGCTATGCTAACTTAGTATTACTTTCAATATGCGTAGTATGTTTTCTATCGGCATGTACCAGAATTTGTAAGTTTATGCCTTCTGCTGAGGTTCCTGGCGCCAATATATGGGTGAATACTGTGTGAGACACAGGCTATTAGAGACTGCTGTCGAGCGTCTAGTTAACCGTCTGAATAACCACAGGAATCCTCCTCGGTAAACTGAGCCTCATATGTTCATATCACTGGTCAGTTGTATCAACAGGCGTGATGACCCATGACTGAGGATATCTTTAACCTGGAATAGGATGATGTGCATGATGTGCGCTGCTTGCGGTCAAAGTAAACATTGCATGAAGATAAATATGATATTCAGTCGACTATACCTCGACCTCTTCCCCTCTCTTATCTCTTCCGCTCTATCTCTCTTTCCCTTTCTTTCCTCTCTCTCTTCCCCTCTCTCTTCCCCCTCTCTCTATCCCCATCTCTTTCTTCCCTTAGCAACAAGCGCTGACTTCATTTCGTGGATGCTTTGGACCAGGAGCATCATGGAAACAGTGATTAACTTCTCACTTTTACGGTTTAGAATCAATTCATTGCTAAAGGAGGGTAAGAAAGTGTTGTAAGAAAAATATCCTTGTAGATAGGCGTACGTGGCTTACTTCTATATTTATAGAGCTTACAAACTGTGCCACTTTTTGAAAATACAAGTTGTTGAGAAACAAGAAAATACTTGTGGTAATTTTAAGCGTATATAGGCTGGCGCTTAAAATTTGTGAAAAATCTAGCTGGTGGAAAACTTTGCATGTGAGGCTGATTCCTAGTAGCTGTATGATGGCGCCCAGAGGTACGTGAGGAAACAAGCCAAAAGTTGAATACAAAAACAAGAGAAAAAGAGAAGTGCCAGGGCGAATTTTTTTTAGAGTTAGATATCGCCTCAAATTTATGGATGTAAATCCCCCCATGAGATTAATTATGGTTGCAATGTTGCAATCGTTTGAGATGATTTATCAGGAGACGAAACGTCAGACTACGGCTGAAATCATAGCTGATGTATTAAGGTTGACCCATTAACCCTCTCTCCTCAAGGCATCGCACCGATGAGTTGACTGGGAGTACAGCGCCTATATATGGTGGGTGGTGGGCCTGGTGCCACTGGTGGCTGTGTTTATTAACACGAGCCTACGTGTCGTGTAGCACTACGACTGTCACACACATCGCTCGCGCTGCAGCTGTGGCAGACCGCCCAGTCGTTCGTTTGCTGCACTCGTTTGGCCTCAGACTTAATAGTGACTGATGTGCATTATATTTATATACACCCTTCAGCAGTTAATGAAATGACAGATCAGTTGCTTGCCCTTTGCATATTGTCGATTTGTGAGATTTTGTTTATCACTTAGGGATGATTTTACCTCTTGCAATATATACTAGCTTAAGCATATTATTTTGACTCGCAGTCTACAAAACTCTACATAGATTTTGTGATACCCAATCTGATTATATTTAAAGTAAAATATTCAATGTTTCAAAGCGTTCTTTGATGTTAAGTGTTTGAGACGTCTGGTAATCCATTATTTACCGACAAGATCATATTTAGATGAGTGGTAGCGTGTCTGCAGGTGGGTGTGATATGGGCGTTTAACGACCACTACTACATCGAGCCGGCGGGGGCGCAGGCGTCTGGCGGGCAGCAGGGGGATGGACAGCACCTCGTCTACCAGCTGGACACGGCGCAGCCCGCACGGCGCCCGCCTGACTTCAAAGGCAAGTACCTTCTTTACGACTTGTTGCCGCTTGCTCCTAGCCTCAAGATATGAACATTTAATCAGTTGAACTTAAAAATTCTATTAATGGCTGCTTGATTAAATTAAGAGCTGCTTTAATGCCTGTCCAAGAAATTTGCATGTGTGCCGGATGTTACTTGGGTGAGAGATTTATTATGTCTAAGTCTCAACAGTATAAACATTTATTCTTTGACGCTGCATTTGAAATGCAAGTGATACGTTTTTGATTTGGTTAGCCAAATAGAAATTAGTTTTTTATGTTTGTGCATTTTTAGAAACAATTTTAGTTGTATTTATAAGACAGGAATATAGTCAAGTTTCAATGTCAAACTAAATTTTGGTATGATTAAATGAATTGGATCATTGAATTATTATAGGGTAATTGAGATGGACAGGGTTGTCGGCAGGGTTTATCATATTGCTTGTTCAGTTTAAACTGACAGACTTACACATTGTGTATGACATTCTGTTTGCCCTGGTTAATTAACAAATTTGCTTTCACACCAGCAACCTTGGACTAGTTTATCTTACTTTTGTACTAGTTATGCTGGCATTTATTTGGGCAGTGATTGTGAATTAATGATTGCAGAATGTTAGTAGAATATTTCTCAGGCGACCTGCTGCAGGCATGGGATGTGAATGTGAATGGTATTAATGGCAATACCATGCCATTGGACTGTTTTTCTTGGCACACTGAGCACCAGCGTTAGTATGGGCTCTAAACATGACACTGTTTTGGTTTGGTAGTAAATATTGGTCGGCGATACTGTCGATGGGCATATCGTTCGAGCACACTGGCGGTCTGGCAGAGACCCAGAGTCAGTCTATGTCAACTACTACAAGGTCAAGGATGGTTGCAACACTTTTAGTGACAGTGCTGTAGCTGCGGTTGATATGACATGCAGTATGCATGTACCATCTACATTAAATTGACAATGGATGTGATGGAAATTTTTAACTTGGAAATTTGAGTTAGTTCTGTTTCGCTATTATGCGGCATCTTAATTTTTATGCTTTCAGTCAGCCTACAGTTATCAATCTGGTGACATCAATGCACTGGAAGGGATCGTGTCCTACTATTCATTCTGTAGCTGTTGTAGCCTTACTATTCATTCCGTAGCTCTCGTAGCTGTACTATTCATTCCGTGGCTCTTGTAGCCGTACTATTCATTCCCTAGCTCTTGTAGCCTACAGGGTCCATTGATAACACTGCACTGCTTTAATGCTCCACACAGCTTGTGTGATGAAGATGTGGTCTATAATATAACATCAATGGCTGCAATGTAGGTAACTATCACGTTTCCCGATCATTAATCAAAGATCAATACAGAGAAGTCTAGTGTATGCCGATTTTAGTAAAATTTTGTTTGCCAAATTGATCATGTAGTGACTGTTAGAAGAATTTAAAATTTAAAATTAACGTCTTGATCTTCAGCTGTAAATGGTGTGTTAGCATTAGAGCCACTCTAATCAACATTGTGTTCAATGCCTTTCATCTGACATCTTCCTCTTCTTTTAAACCCACTCAAGCAAGAGTTGCGCTCGATGTCCGCCACGATATTCTCCACCACCAACTTTTGTTCGTTAAGCCTAGTGCAGAAATCAGATTTGGTTTAGTGTTTGACGTCTGAATATTGATTTCTGAAATAACACACAAGAACATTCCCATTATCTGCCGGTCTATTCTTGAATCTTAAATTTTAAGTAGCATTAAATTTTTTTCCTTGATTTTTATTCTATTGCACAAAAACTATTTCATACACTAAGACAATTAAGAAGTTATTTGTCGCTTTAGCTATAACGCAGAAGTCTTAAATTTGTTAAGGTATGCTGCTTCCTGGCTGTATTGTTTTCTTCTAACAGGCAGCGGGGAACCTGGATACATGTGTGGATATTATTAATATTAGAGATTAGGGGGCCTAGCTGCTGATACATATATATGCTACAGATGCACAAATTGGAGGTGATCAGAGATTTACAGGCAGCGCAACAATGACTTCAGACGCACTGAAGCTGTGTTATAAATATGATAAAATATTGAAATATGATGCGGCAGGCATAAATAGAGAACGATCTCAAATTGCCATAATACATAATACAGTGGTCGGAATGATGTGGGCTTGAATCGTGCCACCCTTTAGATCAGCGGTTCTCAAACTGTGGGTCGCGACCCCACATGGGATCGCCATCGATTTCTCTTGGTGTCGCCTGTTCGCTCTACAGATCTGTAGGAAATTTAGAAATAGCATTTTAGAAATGGGATGCAATAAAAGTAAAATATGCTTAATTTGCTTCAACACTCAGAGCATTAATCTATGTGATATAGAAATGCATACATGACATGTACTATAGAATATTTTTTACAAAACTTGTTGTTACAGTATGCAGTATTAAATGAATGGAAATAGTATAATGGTAATAAAAAGAAAAGAAGCAAAAATAACACATGAATAAATTTGAATATATACAAACTACTTTAAAAGGATTGCGATTTGCTTTGCGTCATTGTCATTTTATTTATTTTATTTATTTTATTTATTTAAAAATAATCGACTTCAAGTTACATCACAAATGGGGTATAGTACTGAAATTTTATTATGACGATTTGATGATCTTCAAAAATAACGCCGCTAAGAAGCAATGGATAACAATGGACATGATAAACGAGATGGAAGAGAGACGGAAATTTAAGGAAATTTAAGAATGTACGAACGGATGAAGGAACTAAGGTGTACAATAAACTGAATAATGAACTGAGAGGGCAAACGGATAGAGCACGAGAGGAATGGTGGACGAATGAGTGTGAGGAGTTAGAGGAATATAACAGAAGAGGAAGATCTGGCTTGATGTATGACAAAGTTAAAAAACATATAAGACAAAATAGAACCTTTGATAAAAGTTGCGCAATAAAGGATGTGGACGGCCAGGTGGTTACTGAGGCAGATAAAATTAGGGAAAGATGGAAAGAATATATTGAGGAATTGTATGACAAGGATGGAAAGCCAATACAAGAAGCACTACAGCTGGAGAAAGAAG
>JAQIWG010002133.1:0-21462 GCA_034695025.1 Chamaedrilus cognettii | reverse complement strand
GAATTTACGGAGTGGTCATCTGGTAGGTGACGGAGGATGGAGGGGGGTAGGAACGCGCTTCCGGGGGGTGGGGGGGGGATGAGTCTACAGGGGGCGGAAGGGGCGGGGGTGGAGGAAGATGATAGTATACGTTTATGAGCGACGTCTAAAATAGAAGGATGGAAAAACCCGCACGACGCAAGTAAAAACCAAGACGAAGAAGAGCGAATTATTGAATGAAACAATATGTGAACATCAACAGTAAATTTTAAGTTGTCAAGAAATTTAAACTAACGCTACAGTGCTACGCTACTAATAATAACTATCTGCAAAATATAAGCAATTATGCAGATTGATAAATGCAAAGCGCAAGCAAAACAGATAGACTACACAGTAAAATATACAGTGAAAAACGGTATTTGAAATGTTCAATGTTTATTCAAATCATGCAACACTGAAAGAGGGTAAATTAGTGTAGGAAATTATCAAGATTTAAAAAAGAACCAACACCACGATTCAGCGAATACTAAAATTCACGATACTGCACAGTATTCAAAAAATACGCAAATTTTAAGCCAACATATAGCAAGCAATCAATTTGAGATCAATTTGAGATCAACAGTTTGAGAAACTACTATATGAAAGCAAAACTGAAAAACCAATTCGGAGAATGAATTCTAAAAATGAATCGAAATCTATACTCCTAGACCTCATAAAATTCTCAATTGAAGTATTTAATATCTGAATCTTAATCATGATAATCATTAAAAATAATACTATACTTAATCCAATGATAAAACAATTTTTCTTGCAGAAGTATGCAGAATTGACATTTCAAAAAACACAACTGGACCCATGTCAGGCACAGAGATCAAATCATTATTGACAGGCACAAATAGCAACAATGCATTGCCCAACACCAAAAAGCATAAAAAAACAAGCAACTCAATAGAGTGTCCAACACGAGATAGGGAAATGCCTTCTCGCATCAAAAAAAGTTTAGTGTTGACCCCTTCTCAATCAAAAACCCGTCGCTGAGTGGAGTACCAACCAGAGTGTCGTTGAGTCGAGGATAGACGTGTTCCATGAACACCTTCCACCAGAGCTGGAGAAAGTCCGTTGGCTGACCGCCGCTCGCGCCCTCCAGGGAGTGAGTCGCACGGTTGTATGCAGCGTGCCACGGCTTCACCGGACCAATGAAGTGAACGACCTTCACCCCCCCACCAAATCTGAGGAGGCAAATAATTAAACAACAATATTAGTCACGAGTCGCTTGATGACATAGTTAAGTACTGTGGCATAAGACATTATCAGTATCTATCAACATCAACAAAACAAAATTTCAATCAAGCAAATATTTAAACTGGCAAATAAAACATGAGAAGTTAAGAGTGTTAAGACATTCGACACTTTTATCTGAAAATACTCTAAAGTAGAAGGAAGAAATATAATCAGCAAAAGTTAATCTAGGTTAATAACTTGGATCAGTGAAGCAATAGACTTTGTCCTCATGTAGGCTTACTTCAAAGTAACTGCCATGCTATAACCGTCTTGCGTTTTTCTCATAGTTTGCTATGCCAGAAGAAGGTGTGAACTCACATAGCTGAAATAACTTGTTAGCAATCTATCACACCGTAATTAAACGTACAATCTTTGCTAACATTCACATTACATTACGTAATCATACATTACATTCAGGCCCACTCACTGCCTGAAGGCGGGTGCGTAGCTGTAGAAAGTATGTGCAACGGTGTTGTAGGTGAAGGGCAGCCGGCGGTTCCTCCCCTGCACCGACCAATCACTGAAGAACTGGTTCAGGAGGCCCTGGTCTCCACCTATCACAGCGCGGCGGAAACATTGAAACAGTCCATCAACAAGGCGTACGTCTACAATAAACTCCTTATTTACAAGAAAACTAGATGGCAAATAAAACCAAAGGCAAGCCTATCAATCTGACTCCTCCACTACAAGAAGTAGATCAGAGTGTTACTGGTCTGTGCCTGCTTATATAATTGTGTCATGGGGAGGTTCTGGGGCCCTGTAATAGGCCTAGTCTTCGGTATTACACAAGTGCACTTTTACACACACAGAGACAATAGACGGTGTAATTAATTGAAAATTGCATATTTCCCATAGCATACCATGCCAAAAAAAGGTGTGAACTCGCTTGTTGTCACGAATACGCATTCAAAGACCACGCGACCTTGATTGCATTGACACATATACAAAGCACAGACTAATGCATGTAACGAAACGAAAATCACTACACCCAGCCGAATGCTGGTAATACTCAATCAGCCCAAAAATATCTGCAAGTCAATATAATCCACCCACATTTCAAAAGTGCAAAATTTGTAGAGAAAAACTCCTTTGTACTTTAAACCCATTAGCACCGTCACGCTGCTTCAATTCTGCCATCGCGCCTAACTACGGTCACGCTGCCTTTACCATCACGTGGCCTAATTACCGTCACGCCGCCAAATTACCGTCAAAGCTGCCGACGGTCATGGCGTAGTTGCGCAGCGCGGCGTACGTCTCGTGTGAGGGGCGGTACACAAATACGCCCGAGTTGAAGCAGTCGGGCCAGCCCACGTCAGGCGCAGCAGCAAGCTCGTCACAGTCAAACAGATCGTCTATGTTCTGTAGCACCTGGACACGGGATGTCACAGCACGGCTTCATTCAACATTTGCTTCTAATGAATTTTATCTATTAAAATTTTTACACTGAGCAATATTCTTTTGAAAAGTGTACCTTTTCATGTTCTTCGCATTGAATTAGTATCAGAACTGAGATACTACTGATACTATTATCCCACTTAAAAATGTATTTTACTATTCAAGTACATTACTATTATCTTCATAATTTACAATTTACAATAATTTAATAATAAAATACTACTAAAATTATAATTACTGTGTAAGACATAGTGTTGGATTAAGATGTATGCTCTTTCGTAACGATGCTACTTTGCTTTACTGCAGTTACTTCTTACTCTACTCGATCATTGTAATTATATTCTCTGATGAAAGAAGAAGTGTGAGAGAAGGAGTGCAGAACTCACGAGGGTGTCGGCATCCATGAAGACACACTTGGTGTAGTGCGTGAGGCGCCAGCAGTGCAGCTTGGTGAAGGTCAGCCCGAGATCAGGGCGGGTCAGCAACGCAAGGTTCTCGCAGTCCCTGCTGTCGAGGATGTCCACCTCCACAACCACGTCAAACGCGTACAACAACTGGTCCCTGCACGCACGCACACGCAGACCTGGATCAACACACAACTGGGAGAAATCAATTTTTTTTTCTCTGAACATTAACCAATGTCCAAGGTCTGTAGTTCTCTTTGGTTATAATTTATTATTTTTGCTTCATTTCATATCTGAGGCCTGTATTAATATGGCAATACATGGGCGTCAGTACGCCTCTTCAAAAAATGATGTCGCGTAATCCTTTTGAAAAGTAATCTACCTGTTGCTTGCACTGTGATTAGCCCTACTATTTTCCTTTATTTTCTTTAATTATTAAAGCAATAAATACAAGAAAAAACTATTTCTACTAAATAAAAAGCTATTATTAAATGATGATCCATCAAAGCAGCCTACTACATAAAAAAAAATGCTACAATTCAAAACCTGCATGATTGAAGAAAGATTCAAGTAAATGGCAACAGCTAAATTTCTTATTGTTAAGCATTAACTAGAAGTTCAAAGAGTGTTCAATATATTCGGAGAGAAGCGTCATCAGTTCTCATGCATTGATAACCATGATTAGAATTCTCACAAAGTTATCGAGCAAAATTCAAGACATACAGCCGTGAACAACATTCATGCAAATAATTCATAAATTCTACGTAAATAGTAAATCAGGCCTACTTGTATATGCTAAATGCATAATATCTTTAAATATAAAGATTTAATGAACCGTGCCAGATGATCATTTATTTGATTGGTGTCAGGAAAGGCATCCGGCCATAAAAACCCAGCTCCAGCAGTCCTCATCAGGGTACAAAGTGTCTAAACTGTGTGTAAACATGAACACTAAGATAATAGACGTCAAAAAAGCCGTTAGTTAGTTTAAATTATAAACATATAAAGAAGCAAAATTATAATCAATTTTACACAATCTCTGTCAATCAAGACAACTTATTGCCAGCCAGTGACGTCATCAGTTCTTGTTGTCCGTTACCTCATGGAGCGCGAGACGAGCGCGGTAACCATGACGACGAGCTGCCGCGTCGTCCCCACGCTGCGCAGTGATTGGCTGAGAGTGAGCGCGCCCACCCCGTACGCATCATTCGTGACCAATGTGACAAATGCCTCGCACTGCGCTGTACGTAAAACAGACAATGTTCCATTCTACACATGATTCTTATGCATATTCTAGGCATCTATTATGGTAATGAACGTGCAAAATGTATAGATTAATATAGTTAAATGACGTGCACCAGAGCTATAGATATAGTTAAATGACGTGCACCAGAGCACTTTTGACTTACACTCGTTACTTACCAATAAATATGAATAAGATTTAAACTAGAATAACTACTTCATTGAAAAAAACGGGATGCAGTGACAGTGTGTAGGATAAGCAACAAACAGTGTGAACATGTTGTAAGTGCTGTAAGGCCTTTGACCTAATTCTAGATCTTTGGTTTATCCCATCGCAGCTCATCCTAGTTGTCAAGCAAGGAAGCAGGGCGCTTGACATCCTGACAGAAAATTATGACGTCACACTTAAGAATAAAGCACTGATAGAAATTGATGACGTCACGCTCAAGAATAAGCACTGATAGAAACCGATGACGTTATACTGAAGAATAAAGCACTGATAGAAAGTGATGATGTCACACTGAAGAATAAAGCACTGATAGAAACTGATGACGTCACGCTCAAGAATAAAGCATTGATAGAAATTGATGACGTCACGCTCAAGAATAAAGCATTGATAGAAATTGATGACGTCACGCTCAAGAATAAAGCACTGATAGAAACCAATGACGTTACACTGAAGAATAAGGCACTGATAGAAAGTGATGATGTCACACTGAAGAATAAAGCACATATTTCACGAATGTATGGAAAAGAGTGGATTCAGTAATAAATATAAATATTTGTGAATTTAGTCATAATTTCTGGCAGCCAAATCTTCCCCAGCAACTCGATCAAGTGATCTGACAACAAGAATTTTGAGTCCTTGAAACAAATTTCTGATGTCGAACCGGTCATATTTCAATGCCAGTCTACTGCTAACATTGTGACTGCTCTTGTGATGATCTATGATGGTGTGTTCGCCCTCGGCTGTTTCTCACCATTCAGCCTAGCAGACTAGAATAATTAATTATTATTTATTACCCAAGCTCTCAGCGATGAGCAGACAAATTGCGAAATGAATCTCTAAAATAAATTTCTCAATTAGCACAGCTATCCTAGGGAATGCGGGGACATAGTAACCGAGTGGTTTAGGTTGCACCCTTCGTGTTGGGACGTTGATCACTGACAGGATGATGTGGATTCAAACTAATCCCGGCCGCTGAACTAAATTCTACTGGTAGAATGTAAGCCAAAAGTGAGCTCATTTAATTTTATCAAACATGACAACATGGCAAGATGATCGAAACAAATAAGCATTTCATTTATTTTATAACTTATTTTATTATTTTTATTTGAAAACATCTTCACAGTCACGCAAGGCTAGCCACCTGGAATAGCAACTCATAATAGACTTATTTACCGAATGCGGCCCGAAAATGGCTCGCAGCTTGTACATGTATATGATCTGCGACCTTCGCCATAAATACTTGGCTCACAAGTAACACAAACCTACATAGTAATTCAACCCGAGTTGGCAGCAAGATTGCATGACACTGCAGCAGCATCAGACGAGCAATAAACCATGCAAACACATACACCTATACCCAGCGACCATCAATTCGACTATTTATCGCATACAACATTATCACAGCTAGGTCTAGTGTGGCACTAAACTTGCATAAAAACTTGGCAGATATCGTCAGCGCAACCTTCAGCTTTTGGCATTGGAAGACACTGGCTTGTAGACAACTGTATTTATAAACAAGCGTGTTTGTCCTCTAGGCCTACAAGTGTCTGCTCCTTGTTTAGTCTCAGGTATAGCCTACTGCGCACTGTAGCATCATTTTCAATAGCTTCATTCTCGTCTCTACTCGATCTCACTTTGGCACTAGGCTACTACCATCAACGTGCTCTGCACACCGTTCTGAATATAACATTACTAGTGAGGCAGCTAAGAAAAAAAGTGTGCAAACAGAAGCAAAGAATGCCAAATTTGGAATCTAAGCTGATATTGATGGTAGTAACGAAATGTCATATAGGGCCAAGAAAAAAAACAAAAAACTTTTTTTTCATCTTATTTTATGTATTCAGCTTAGGCTTTCAACGTTGCAAATAGGCGATTGTAACTAATTCACTTAGTCTTGTAGTCTTGGTATATTTAGGCCAGAACTTATCATTTGAAGAATTTTGCTCAAGTAGCATGTCACCTGTTTTAAGTCATTGATTCCGGTTGGCGTCACGAAGGGCATCTGGCCGTCATAAAATATTTAGCCATGAAGACTTATGCCTAATATACAGATGAAATTATTTTAATAAGTACATCGTAATTTCCATATTTAAATACATTTCTAGGCAACCAAATATTTCACACTGAGCGATTTGAGTCATAATATCTACTTTAAAATATTAAAACAGTGTAGTGGTTAAGGAGACGGAGAGTCCAGGGACCTGTTTTAGAGTCTCGGCGCCGGTACACAGGAAACTATGAAATCATGCATGCGTTACAGGCCCTTAAGCAAGGCTGTTAAACGCACACGTGTTGCTAGCATGATAATCATCGTCCAGGATCATTTAGTACTCTTATTGGCGACAGGAAGGGCATCAGGCTATAGAAACCTACTTCAATGTAAGTCTAACCTGAGTTAACATTGACATGGCGTTAAGGCTTAATTGCCACTAATACATTAGAATGGACGTCAAAAATCCATGATTATTAAATGTATCTTGTCTTGGAGGCAAAAACCCTGTGGCGCCTAATATGCCCACTGGTGCCCCTTCGAAGCCTCACGAGCGGGGTGCACTTGCCTCAACTCACCATTGCCTCAACCAGCATTATGAAAAGCTTATGTGGTCTCTCCGAGAGCCCCTAGCGACCCACCCGGGCCTCTGGTCGGCTCCCTCAGCGCTCTGGGAACCCCATTGGGCCCCTGGAAGCCTTTCGAGTCCTGAGAGCCCCTCGGGAGGCTGCGGGTCCCTCCACCATCATTTAAAGTAGATTTGGAGTTGCACCCTCTAAAGCTTAACAAGGCCCCATTAGCCACCTTGGGGTCCGCTATACTCCGTTTTGGGGCCCATTTATGCTCCTTTGGTGCCCCAGAATCTAAATATTAGGGACCTCAGGGTTAATTTCAGGGGTCTCCAGAGGTCCCCGATGACGTCATTAGACGCCAAAACAAACTAAACACATTATTATGCACAATTATTAGCTACCAGGGCCCCCCTGATAGCCCATTTGGGCACATGGCTCTTTGGGGCTCAGGGCCCCTTTGGGGCACAGGGCCCCTTTGGAAGCCTCTTTTAAACCCTCGCCAGCATCGTGGAGAGCACTGGCTAGATTTTTCCCCATGTGATTGAAGGCCCCCTTTTGCGGGCCCCCGGGGGCTACCAAAGGAATCTCCAAAATCCGCCAGGGGCCTGAGAGGCAATTATTTGGATTGGGGGGGGAAGAGTTCAATAATCCAGAACATTTCAAAGTCCAAGTTTTCAACATAAAAATTTATTTGAAGTATATAGCTTTTGAACATTTTTGCTAAATTCAAGATTGCTTTTAAAAATTTGATTACATCATCTCCCTTGGCTAAATATCTGCAGTCACTGAAATTAGTTGACTGGCTGTAAAGACGTCAAATACCATCCCCCACCCCCGTACACACACACAGTGGCGTCGCGCCGCGTCACAAGGGCCCGGTCGGGCCTTGGCCCGACCTCTAAGCTCTACTGGCACAATCTTTAATTTGCAGTGGCCCGAGCTTTCGGCCAGTGTTCTCACTTTCCGAGTAATTGCTCGAGCGAGCAATCGAGGATTTGATCAGGCAATTGTCAGGCACTCGGATTATTGAGCAATTTAAGAGAAATGAGAAAAATAGAGAACTAGAGAATAGAGAACAGAGAAAAATAGGTGTAAGAAGAAAAGATTAGTATGAAGGGGAATAAGTATGTGTTGAGCGTGAGTTTGAGGAAACATCAGGTTGTAGATTGAACATTGAGATTTGGGTATGTTTTTACAGAAAAAGCTCTGTCAATTCCCTCTCCCCCTCCCCACCCCGAGTGTGTTTCAAGAGAAAATTTGGGCATAGAAGAAAAAAAGTCATACAACATAGGACATCTACACTTTTTTCTCCATGAGCAATAATATTGTGATCGATAGATTTGACTCCCGATTATTTTGGCAACCCCCCTTGCACCCCTCCCGGTTGTGAGTTCTCCTGCATGGGAGGGGAAAACCTCTGTTACAGTGCACCCCTTCCCCTTGGTCATCAGTTTTGGACTGGAGGGGAAAAGTCATTACAAATCTACTCCAAAAATATTGTTGCCTTAACTTAAGTTCTTTGTACGCTAAAACTATCTGGCTTTTTTTTTGTGTTCCCTCCCCTCCTAATTGGCAGCCCTCACAACTAGGCGCTCAGCCACCAGTCAGTAGTGCCGATTTGACAATATTGTATGACAATATTGTCGTTTTATATTATCTGGGATTGTCTCTTTGAAAGTACCAACTACCCATTCACCGACCCCGGAGGAATGATAGGCTGAGTTGGCCTCCGCAAGTCCGAGAAATGAATCTCTAATCAGCAACCCCTGGCAGGAATCGAACCAGGGTCACCCACGTGGTAAGCGGCTACGATACCGCTACACCACCAAGACTTTTGCCTATCCGATTAGACCGTAAACAAGGCTTCAAAACGATTACGCTGCATTGTTTATTTTCAAAGTTTATTTATTGTATTTTTCCAAATATTTATCAAAATTATCCCGCACAGTTTGGCCAGATACTGTGTGAGAGTTCATGAAACAAATCGAAGTACTATTATCAATACATAATTCGGTTGCAAAACACTATTATTTGCAAACAAGAATCTCTATCTTCCATCTAAGATCCAAGATATTTTAGATTTCACACAGTACCAAGGAAATGTAGTAAGTAAAACGTAACAAAACGAAGTTTGGATTATCAAATTTTATATACAAGAATTTAAAAATCACAGTGAGAGTACTACATTTGGTCACACTGCCAAACGCATGAAACGAGCTAAAAGAAAATCTAATTCGTCATGTTATTCTTTTTTAACAGGCTGATTAACAGCTTCTCTTCCAAAATTCCCCCCCAAAAATTTAGGACTTAGTCCTTCTTGGCCCTATATCACATTTTGTTTTCAAATACTTCAGGATCATGCATGCCAATTTTGGCGTTCTTTGCCACTATTTGCACACTTCTATTCAAATATTCTTTTACCTGCTCCACTATACTGGTCATTACGCCGAGTATCCCTAAGATAGGCCACTCAATCAACTCAGGGAGACACTAAATTCACCGTAGAGACCAACATTTGTACAGCGTTGATGTCTTGATCGTCATGGATGAGAATTGGTCGTCACAGCACATACCGGTACACATACAAGGCAAGCGAAGCATTGCAAGTATAGTCAACTTAATAAAGCTGACAAACAGTGTTCGAGAGTTACCAGTTACGCGACAGGCCGAGGGGGGGGGGCGGGGAGCCGGGGTGGCAGGGCCCACTTTGTTACCTGGATCGACCCCTCTTTCTACCACCAAAAGGGATGGGTTGTCCTCAAAAGGCTTTTATATATAATCTCTACAGTTTGGATCTTGCAGTGGCCCACAAATCCTGCAGTAGCCTGTGGCCTACCGCAGCATAGATCCATCAGCAGCAGCATACATGTACACATAGCCTGGCCAACCTTAGGCCTTTCACTTGACAATAAAAGGGCAAGAAAAATTGTCGGGCTTACATGTAGTAACTTCAAATTGGACCACAGGGCACAGGCGTGCTAGAGCAGCAGCTGCCATGGGTTTAAGATCCTCTTGGATTCCACCTGGATTGTGTCCAAGTGACACCACAACAGAGCGGAGTCTAATTATGGTAGACCCTACAGGGTACTAGCATTTCATATTGCCGCGGAAGTACTGCTCAATACTAAGTCTTGGCATATACTAAACATAAGCTCACTATATAATATTCAGACTGTTATACACACTTGAGTTAGTGATAGACCATGTAGACATACTTAACACACCGAAGTATGGTAGGCCTACAACTTTCCAGAAGGGTAGCCGTAAAACGAGGCTGGTGCATCACCAAGCCTCATTAGACTTCTCTCCATGAGTGTCAAAGTACGCTCCACGCTTCACGCGTCCGTGCCCAAGTGTCCTAGACAGGCTACATCCCACATGTGCTCAATTAGGGGCCACCAGGAGACACAATCAAGATTTTGTTGGGGGCGGGGAGCGGGATTTCACATTTCTCTAAAAAGATAAAGAAAAAATAAAACACAGATTTTAGGAGTGTCGGCTTCATAGGTATGAGGGAGAAGGGAGGTGTGCGGCGTGCGGGGTGTAGGCTATAGCAGAATTGCGATCTGATAATTACCTTAGGTTCTACCTAACACTATGCGATCACAAGTCACACTTTGCACTTCAGGTAGCGTACGCATATAGCGGACTGTGGCTCCAATAGTCCACTGTGTAGGCGGAAATTGTGTGGTCCAGCCACAGCTCAGCGGTAGAGTCTAGCCTACTTTTAGCGAAACATCTGTCTATTCCAATCAGAGAATGATTTAGAGACACAACCTGACTACATGTACATAATAAAAGGAGTACAGTAACTGGAAGGTTCATTTGGCCAGAGCAGCGTTCTGATGCGTTAGACTGCTCTGATAAAGTAGGTTCACATTGCTTAAGCACGCCTTGTCCCAGACAGTAGTAACAGGCATGGCTAGATCGAGACATGCAGTGGTTCGATTCCCATGGGTCAACACGATGTGTACCCTACGCCCATACAATCATATAAAGAGCAAACGGCAAGTAAAACAATATTTGAAGAACCTCTGTATAATTGTACCATTTTTTGCATTCTTAAAAAAATTTATGAATTATAGATTTATTCATAATCTTCGAGTAGTCGTATAACCCGCTGCAAACTAAAATTCTCTGTAGGCTATAATTCTAGTTTTGCGAAAATGTTTGGCCTCAAAATAAATGTCAAATAGTTCTGAACGTGAGAAAGGCTATAACACCTTATCGGGATTGTACAAAACGCAAAATCAAACATTGGCCGAACAGCACTACAAACAATCGGCAACGAACAAACGACTGCAACAGTATACCCAAACCTAATTTTAGGGTCAAATATTGACTACCACCAGACATTAATGTCAAATATTTGCTGCTACATCAGACGAACATGTCATTCTCAAACTCAGCAGTTAAGCAAGCTTGCAAAAGCGGCTTAAAAAACTTACCACTGCAGCGCATAACAATTTAAAACTGTGAACATCCCAATATACATTCACAATGCAGTCCACAGACAACCACGCTACCTAACCGCACTCTTCCACACTTCGCCAGCCATACAACTTACTTACCATACTTACGCAAATTTCTTATTAATTTGCATGCAAGCGTAATTGTTTGCATTCAAACATCACCTACACCATATTGTCTGTGGTTCATGCTCTCAAAGTGACCCTTTATACCCTCAGACTTGAACCTTAAGCCATACTGTGTGCTTGACAAGTATGCTTAAAACCATTTTTTATCCCAGTATTTATACGCATCAACTTTTCAACTTTTAACCGCATGCGCTGTATTGTATGAACTGCATACATTGCAGGATCTGTTGCATCTGTATCTATACAGTAAAAAAACAGCATATTTCAGTACCTTTATACAATTCCTCTATGTACACAGAAATGGTTTTCACACAGCTTAGTTTGTCTCCTGGAACACAGCAACGTTGAATACTACGTTAACTCTTGCATAGATTAGTACTAATCACTCTTGCATATTTTAGTGCTAATCACTCTTGCATAGTTTAGTGCTAATCACTCTTGCATAGTTTAGTGCTAATCACTCTTGCATAGTTTAGTGCCATCCTAATTCTTGCACAGTTTAGTACCAGACTCATGCTTGCACAGTTTACTCTGTTGCATCGCAGACAAACTACACAAACGCCACTCCACTTTTATAGTTTGAGATTAAAATGGCTAAAATTGGAACACCATAACGCACTTCATACACATTAGAGCATAATGCGACACACTCTCCAGTTTAGCATAAACGCTTACAAGAGCTGATATTAACTTAACATCGAGGCTAAAGGTATAGGAGTGAATATAGAGGAGTGAAGTGATCCTTTAAGTGCTGTGCCATGCACAGGCAACCACACTCCAAATGGTTCTGTAAATCTGGATCAAATCACTCACAAGGCAACAGCTCTTTGACCCTAATATGGTTTATAAATCGTTCATCATCGGCGGCCATTTATTGGTCAAACTATACTGTAAATTATAATGAAATTACATTCAAATACATATAATGTCTGCTGCAGGTCGCAACTGAAATCAGATTTCAGCGTTCAACGTCTTCTGCTCAAGTGTTGCAGAAGAAAAAACTTGATTCTAATCAATATTCAAACGATTCCATTAAGTTTGCGACACTGTTTCTGAATACTGCAGGCATTAGAAATAGGCAATCGCCTGTTTATTATACCTTGAGTTGGGCATCATAGGTGTACAGGGAATGAAATCGTCATATATAATTCAAACTAACAACTTTAGTCCAGCATTAAATAATGGCATCAAAATCTCCCAGTTCCTCCCCTTTCAAAACCAATTCAGACGCTGTCCATCAACACACCGGTAACTGTGTCTGGTGAGTTAGTAGTCGCATTGCGTTACACGGTGCAACGTTTAATTGCTTTCATGCTAAACATGCCACGAGCGTGCATGCGCCATGCTGCAGCGCGATTAGACAGCGCTGGTCCTCAATAAGGGACAGGGTAAAGTTGACCATTGACCTCTGCATTGTAGATTTACACAACTCCCCAGCACAGCGCGGTTCAACATTGCTAGTTAAACTGGGGCACTGTGTTGCTGCAGGATGACAGTGTTGTACAATAACAGAAAAAGTCTTCAATTTAACACCGCATGCGAATCGATCTACAAAAAGTGGATTGCGTGGTCATGCATAATCATATACTTTAACATGAAGTTTGCTTTATTTTCAGTATAGTTGTGAGTCAAAGAAGCCCAGCCGTGGAACAAGTAGCCCAGCAAAGGTTATCGGCCGGTGTCACCGGCGCTCGGCCTTATAATGTATGCCTGGCCTTCATTTGCATATTTACTAAATCGATTTATTCCCAAACATCAAATTTCCTATACATTACAAATGTAAGAAACTCATTCTTTGCCAGGCTAGCTAAACTAGAAATGTTTTTCAAACTTTCATTCATACTTCTGTGTGGTTGGTTACCGCTGTGCGAATCGGCTGATTTATTAACCTGAGACTATAATTATAGTAGGCCTGCTGCTTGGCTAGCTACTGCGGAGCCGTCATCTTTTGTCACCCACACGCCCACTGTCGCGCAGTGAATAATTTTGGAACTAATGTCTGTATTGATCTATACATATCTGCCGCGGGCATGCAGTAATGTAGTATGCATGCAGTAACGGTTACTGTTGTCTGTCGGATGCATTAATTACACAAAAAATACTCAACGATCATAAAATGTTTCGAAATCTCAGACCTTTCCCCAGCAGACCTTGTCGAAGCAATAACATATTGGCTACAGTTAGGCCTTAATATGTAAGTGTTCCTTCAATAAACCATAGATAGGCTGCTTCTATGCAAGCATCAAAATCAGTTGCCAATACTCCTGACAAGTACGCACTGTACATCGTAAAATTATGGCAATGTTGCTGAAACGGCTGCATAACAACAACAAAACGTCAATTTTTCTAAAGTTCACAAATTCAAAATAAATACAGATAAAAACTAAAGTTCCCCACAAATCACAATGTATCTGAAATTACCATGGATCAAAACCTCAAAAACAGCAATAACACTTAATACATACAACAGTCGATTGGAACCAATTTATAAAGCAACATGCGATTTACACTAGGGCAGCATTGTAGCGTTTATTTGCCAGCTAGACAACTCTTGTCTACAGTCACACAAGATTACAAGATCCAACAATCGAGACCAGGGAGGGTAAACTTCTCACCAAACATCAAACTTTTCACAGTAGCTTAACGATACTGCATGAAGTTAACGCTAAGCCATGAGAGTCAAACGCCCAAGGCTCAGAATTTGTTCCCAGTCAAATACTACTTCCGTCTGGTTTCAATAATGCTTATTGGGTGGATATTATTGCCTAGCAATAACAGAACACCCTTTAAGTATCAAGTAAAACATTAACAGTTTATGGCCTAGATCCACGTAGTCATTTCCTGAGAGACTTAGTGGCAGAATACGCTTCAGTCCAAGTTCTCCGACCAACACTAAACAGACATCCACTATCATAACGTGCCAATGCTGTAGCTGGCACTAATCTTGTATAGGCCTAACTTGCTACATTACTATGAGAGCTTACATATCACAAAAACCTAACACTGGCACTAAACCACTGGTGGCATTGGCACGTGCCTTAAGACGAACTAAAGATGAAGCTTATCAGTCGAGGACAGACGTTCATTTTGACATCATGACCGCTTGAATCATTGAATGAAAACAATGTCTAGATTTATTTTTGACGCATTTACGTTTTTGTCACAGCCTATTGGTGTTTTGATTCATTTTTTGTTGCTAATACGGGCTATCAGAGACGGTCGCAAAGCGCGTCATGAATGACTACATCGTGTTAGTCGCCTGCTAATGTTATTACGTTCAAACAACTTTTTGTTATACGGACTAAAACTAACCATGCGAGTGTGCAGCAATGCCACATTGTCTAAATGTCTATTTTAATACTCTAACTTACTGTTATAGTACAAGGATATAAGGCTAACAAAATAATAGCCCATTGTTTCAGTTGTCGGCACCAACCTCGTACTTCGTCCACGCCTGCCATGCTTGCGGTCGCTCGTCTCTTCTCGGTACAAGACAGCCGATAGACACTGCCGCATGGAACCACTACCAGCCCGACCTTTCAATTCGACTCTGCTCAGTATAGCACTAGTAGCACCGCTCATTGATGACCTACATTTAAGTCTATTATTGGCGCAACCAAAGCATCTCTTAGGACCCCAGTCAGACTTTGCAGCCAAGTTTTGTTAAGCCTGCACAGGTGCAGGCGAAGAGATGCAATAGCATGATAATGCAGGGCATGCAGGCCTACGTGGTCCATTTGCGTGATGTGAAAATTAGGTCGGATTTGAATGATTTTTTAGAATCTTGTGCAATATGTTAGCCTAAGTTTGAATTTCTGAACATTGTTTTAGAATAACTAGATGAATGTAGAATTGGATGCAAGTAGCCTAGACCTAGGCGAGACACAAAGTGGTCTATGTTTCTCCAAAGTTACGGAGTAACATTGGAGCGGATAGTGTAATCAACCAGGGACTAGGCAGTGACGTAGCTACATAGGAGCAATTGGAGCAGCTGCTCCGGTCGGGATGATTATAGTACGTTTCCAATTTGTCCAAATTTGTTGAGTTTTTAGGGGGGGGGGGGTAGATGGCATGGCAGCTACTTGCCTATAATAGCACCCATATGGAGACTGTGGCATTTGAAAAAAAATTGTGCGCTACGCACGTATTTTGCCCACCGTTCTAACAATCCAACAATTTTTGGACATCGCTTCAGCTAAAAAAAATCGCCATGCCCTTTTGGTCCAATAATAAAATAGTCAAATGGCCTAGGCCTACAAATTTGCTCCGGTCAGCAAAAAGTCTGGCTACGCCATTGGGGACTAGTACTCTAATTAATCATAATTGAAAATAGTTTTATGACAATCAGAATATTCGTTTTTTTATTTAAGAACTTAAAGAATTCTAAAAACTCTAAGCGTATTCTGCTAATTTAAACTTCAAGTAAACTGTAAAAATGTCTGACTTTAGGCTGTCTGTAGTAACGAATCGTTAAAGATCAATTTTAGCAGCTGCTGTGGATAAGCAGTTACTAGTATCACTGATTGTAGGGTGTCATTTGTAGCATGGTGATCACCGATACGGTGAGCACAATCTTCACTTCACACAAAATGACACAGCCTTCAAAAAACTATTACATGAATTTATTTATAATGAATTATCAATGCTAACGACATAATTTGACTAAAACATTTTCTACTGTGCATATGAAAGTCAGCAACAAAACATAAATTTCAATGACAATGAAGTGCTGGCGGGTTAATTAATAAAGCAGTTTGTGTGCGAGAGAAAGCAATACAATAAAAATTCAAACGATTTGCAAACAATGATGCAACATATTCATCTTCTCTCCACAAATTTTTTAATCTGAACATTTGGTTCGTTGCAGTTTTAAATTTAAGGGATGATGATGGGGATCACTCTTCTGCCTGCATTTATTTGTTCCTTAATTCCACCCCCGGTTTTTTAGAATTTTGGCAATATGCCTCTGCAATGCTTACTACAATTTAATTGTCACAACTGACCCTTGTAAAGATACAAAAACCAGGCCTGTAGCGCAATGGAAGATTATAGAGGTTTAAACCTTCCCAGCAATGTTAAGAAGCGTTATTGAAACTTAGTAAGTTTTGGAGTAAGGACCATATATTTGCAACATTGCAAATTTTATGAGACTAAAAATTCTGCAGATCCCTCTCCAAAATGAAGTTAGAACTACGGTCTCACACAATATTGGAAATGAAACATTCAGGGGTCACTTGTTGGTCTGTTGGTAAGTTTGTTGGTAAGTGCGTGCGCCACAAACACATGCGCTCAAAAACCAGCAACAAATCCTATCCATGCCAGATGGTCAAAGGCATGCAAAACATCTACAATTAAGACGTAAAACGTAACACAAATAAATTTTAGAAATAAGCAGGATTAGGTTTAGCTGTGACAGTACACGCCTGCTCCATCTAAAATAGGCGTACTGCAACTGCTCAGCCTTTAAAAAGCAAATAAGAATACGCCACCACAGTCCATTTTGACGAGTAATGCTACGCCTGCCCGCTTCAAATTAGGCGTTCACTTTGCATCTAATCATCCTTTTTAGCGTACAATGTCTGCTGAACTTAATCCTGCAAAGAAGTCCTTTCCTAAGGCATCGACCTGATACCAAATTGAGGATCAATACACAAACTCTCGCGCCTTCCAATCGCCTAAACACCTTTCTGACTGTGGGACTGTTTGATCGCTGTCATCGAGACACCCAGCTGAGTCATAAATTGTTCCGTCCCAATTTATTCGATTCAAAGATCATAGCTCATATCGCAGGCCATGCCATATTTAAAACATGACCAGCGGAGTCACTTCTCCCACAGATCAATGGTTATCTGAAGATCATTCATCAAGGGTATGAACGAATCACGAATCCATGGGTATCAGTACGCTATAATGCAGAGTTGAACCGCTTGATCGGGCCACGAATTGCTCAAATCATCAAGTCCAAACCAACCAGTTCCTCAGTTTATCCACAGTTCAACAATTCAGAACAGCGTTACCACACGAGGCGATGCAAAATCTTAACTCGTCGCATTAGCTTAGCTGGAATGTTGACCAGTCAATAGCACTGCAAAGCTGCAGCTAATTCAGACCAATCACCAAATCGCTCATTCACTGTACGGGTCACACTGTTCACCGCCGAGGCGATTGCATCATTTAATAAAAATGGATACGGTTGTTTATTTATCAAAAATATTATTCGAAAATTGTAAATATAAATCCGCAAAAATTTGATCCGTTCTGAGAAATTTGTCCTGGAACTACAAGAGACAAAATTCATGTTTAAGCAATCTGCATATAAGGTATTAACAAATTTGTCTTTCAAAAGGTGTACTGTACGCATTCATTTGAAAATACTTCCCACCTTTCATTCAACCACGTCGAGTTTAAAGTCCCATTCAAAATCCGAACATGCCATTGAGAGCCTCAGTTTTCATCCAAGGCACTTGCTCCCATGCCGACTCCCCTTAAAGTCTTTCATTCCGGACCGGTCCACTACGCTCCTCGAGGGGTGCTGGGCACTACTTGATGCCGTACGTCCCGTGCGGCTTGCGCTCGGTGAAGAAGCTGCGGAGAACAAGGATCTGACCGACACTGGACGCGAGGATGACCGCGGTCAGTCCAACTGACCACCAGGCGACGCGCTCGTTAAGGTCCTCGGCAAAGCCGCGTCCCTGAGCCTCGCGCAGCTTGTGGTGGGTCTGGTAGTCAATGACCACCTTGAGGCTCTGGTGCACGCTCAGCACCGACGTCTCCATCTGGGAAATAGAAAGAAACAACTGTGAACAATGATAGCTCCATCTGGAGAATAACAGGAAACAACTCTCAACAATGATGGCTGCATCTGAAGGTTCACGGAAAATCAGAGATATGCAACGTCATAGTTGACCTAGTTTAGTTGACCTATCAATAGACACTAGATTATTAGCTTTCTTTACAGAAAGAAGCATGCATGATCCGCTCCATTAGTACCAAAGAACTTGTTTTAGTTCTTGATACTTAAAATCAAACATTTATTTTTAGATCTATTTTTCATCAACCATCAACTTAAATTTTAATTTAACATTAATTTCTATAAAACAACCATCTCAAGGCATAAATAGGATCGATCTAAATATTCTCTGAAGGTTTTAGGAAGTACTCGCAGTTTACAAGAAATACTGCTTATGAGCTCAACAAAAATAAGAAAGGAAATAAACAGTGTAAAATAAAGAATAAATTTGTCCTATTAAATAAATTCTCAGCTTCGTAGGGCATACATGAGATATCTTAGACCCTTTGTAATTTTTATCAATCAACTGCTATTTTCGTTAATGTTTTAACAAATTCATCTGGGGAATCTGGGGAAACTACTGTAAAAAAGAGCAAGTAGGCCTCATCCATGAAAAAGAACCAAAACAAGTTCCTTGGTACTGTGGGGAAATTGCTTCATTTTAGTTCAAGCTTACAGCATAGGCGGAACATTAAGTTGGAGATCTAGTATCCTATTAGCTAAAAATAGGTCACCTAAAACGTCACATAGTCTCTGCGGAAAACAACTATGAACAATGACGTCTCCATCTGGGGAATCACAAAAAAGAATTATAATGACATCTTCATCTGGGGAATCAAGGAAACAACTATAGAAAATAAAACATCTCATCTGGGGAATAAGGACATTGGACAACAACAATGAACAATAATCATTTCCATCTCAGAAATCACGGAAAACAATTACGATCAATGATGATATAGTAATAGGAATTACGTTTCCATATGGGGAATCATTAAAAACAATTTAAAAGAAACAAGAAACTAAAGGCAGATTTAAGGCTTAATGTCACTTTTCACAAATAAAATATAACACTAGATTGAATCAAAACATCATCTTCTGTATTGCATACAGACAGCAATTGTAAGCCATATCGTTGCTTTAGATTTTTGACAGATAGCCTGCGATCTGCTTCCGGGTTCAGATTTACTGTCGTTCAACTTTTTCGTCACAGCCGTCGTCAGCACCATACTAATTTCCAGCCCCTCCAAAAAAGAGTGAAAAAATAATAACTCTGCTTTAATACCTCCTTGGCCAAATCGGTCCCCTGTTCCTCTCAATATGACTAATCAAGACGATTACAGCTTACAGATCTTCTCAAGAATAAGAAGAAACCACAGAATCGATTAAATTCCCACCGCCACTCAAGCTGACACCAGTTAGACAGACCTGCGTCATGGCGACGATGGGACTCTGGGAGCCGATGCGCCCGCTGTCCTCGTCGCCCGCCTGGAAGTCAAAGTAGACGATCTTGTGCGTGAAGGTGGAGAACTCGTTGCTGAAACAGAACCGGTACTCTCCCGTAGTGTCGGCGGTCCACTCGTGGCGGTCGTACTGGCGCTTGCGCTCAGAATAGAGCTCCGTACCCCCCGGGCCATGCAGGGTCAGGTCGACGTCGTAGTTACCCCCTTGCACCACCTGCGTGACACATATTGTGTGTACCACCACCTATAGAATCAAGCGGCAACCCTCCATTAACCAATCATTAACCATGAATTACACCTGCAGACTGGGGTAAAAAAAGAACAGGTCTGCAGCTCAGAGTTCCCCAGGCGAGTCGCAAGAAGCAACTAAAGAAGAGGGTTCCTCGACTAGGCCCGAGGCACTGAACCGGATTGTAAGACTTTGCTATTTCCCCCGATTCTTCAACTCCTACAACCATCCACCCATCCACCCATTAAGTGGGTGGACGTACTATTCAAAACTAGCACTGTTAATTATCACCCACTACTCCACTAGCATTCTACCTGAAACTCAAGCATGCACTTGACGCCCTTTTCGACTGTCTCGTGGAAGCACATCTGTTCTTTGTCCGGTAGTTCAAAGGTCAGCTCTCCTCCCTCCACCCGACCCAATAGGAGGAGGGTGAGTGTCAGACTAAGCGCAGCAACCAACCACCGACAGGACTGACGGGGGGTCATCCTCCGACAACAGGCGACACCCGTAACGTCACCGCCGACCATACTTAATATCCAAGGCTCAAGAACAGCTGAAACACATATACAGTTAAAACAGTTTAAATATTGCAAACATTACAAACTGACTTGCTTCCCTCCTAAAGCAAAATGTAAGACCGTACGACTTAAGTTATCTAAAGCAGAATGTAATTTGCGTAACACAGTTATCTATTTAAAGCAAAAGGTAAGCCTATATGGCTTAGTTAATGAGCGCATATTTTGTACAATTGTGTACGAAATCCAGTGAATGAAATTTAAGAATATAATGATTTTGCGCAACTGCATTAAAGTTGCATACTTTTACAACTTAGCTGCACACTACAGATCCTTGCTGTCGCATAATTCTTCTTATTAGTAGAGGTTCCAATAGTGGGGAGCTTTACCGTAGGCTATAAAATTATATATTGTCTACAAATACAGTGATACACTGATACGGTCCTGTATTCAGTCACATGAGTTTTTCATCCTAATTGAACTAAAATAGCCACAAGTATTAAACTTTGAAAATCAGTATTATAATGGGAATTAGTCACCTAATTAGAGAATTAACTAAACGATTTTTCTTCTTCTTCTTCGTTAGAGACTTATAGTCACCCTCGCTACGTGGCGATCAGCAACCAGTTAAGAGTAGTAGTAGAGTTGGAAAGTTAGAAAGGAAAGACGATGAAGTATAAACGAAGACATCAGGCATGAGAAGAGATCGAAAGGGAAGCGTATTAGTTTAAGAATTTAAATGCGAATTGATTTAAAAGAGATATAAGAGTAG
>JAQIWG010002132.1:0-21468 GCA_034695025.1 Chamaedrilus cognettii | reverse complement strand
CATGCATAATGCTATTAAAATCCAAGTCTACAGAACAACGTCATCCAAGTCCGGACCCAGGTGATCTTCCCCCGGCAAAATAAAATTAATTAAAAAGAAATTTTTTACGCATAAATCGTGAGAAAGCTTAGATAACGCAAAATAAGGACCGTCTGGGGTCAAAATACTTCAATTTCTTGTACTAAATTCTAAGCATTCTTGATGGTGCATAAAAATTTTTTTATTGCAATTAAATCATTGCCGAAATTTTCAATTAATACGCCCCTATATATAATAGGCTAGAGTGAAAAGAAGAGACACCTAAGCAATATGGCTCTCTCACATATTTCACAACATTAAGCCTACTATAGGCTTCAAATGAAGAATAGCTTCAAATGAAGAATAGCTTCAAATGAAGAATAGCTTCAAATGAAGAATAGCGTCAAATGAAGAATAGCTTCAAATGAAGAATAGCTTCAAATGAAGTATAGCTTCAAATGAAGTATAGCTTCAAATGAACAATAGTGTCAAATGAAGAATAGCGTCAAATGAAGAATGGCTTCAAACGATATGAACAAGGTGTAGTGTCGCACCCTTGTAAGCTGCACTTTGTCCTCCGCCTCAAACTTGACCCCGCAGCGGTAGCACTGTATGCAGACCAGGGGGCAGCAGCAGCAGCACTTGTCTGACACAGAGAACATCAGCTCCGGCTTGATCGACTCTCGATGCGCTGCACAGCGGTTCATACATGTACACTGGGTCCAAGAGGCATCAGAGTTAGATTTGCATCACCGTAACACAAAAGCCTGACTAGTATACTAGAAAAGCAGGCTTAAGGGCTGATCAAAAGTTTCTGAAAATTTACCTAATCTTTTCTCATGAAACCGCCAATATGCCATAAATTTTTTGAGGATACGATGAAAGCGGGCAGGCATGTGATTAAAATCATAGAAGTCATTCACGCACATGGGGGCATAGGCGAAATGTGTGACCAATGACCATGGCTTCCAAAAACTAAGCATGTTTCAGAAGGAGGAGGAGTAACGCTACACATGTTCTGTCATGGCTAAACAATGGCCTTTCAAAAAGGAATAAAAAAAGAAGAGAAGAAGCGTAGCGGACTGACCCCTGGAGCATCCCCCTGTGAGCAGCGACACAACCATGCCGATGATGAGACTGATCCCGGTACCGATGACGCCGTACCACGCAAATGATATGAGGTACAACTCTATAAGAGGGTCGCCAGAGGTTGGGCTGAACGCAGAACAATGCAGAGATACTATGCTGACGCTAGTTAGATTCAAAATTATAGTTGCAAATTTTGTATCGATGTCATATAGGCTGATGATATGACTTTGTTGTAAAATTTTAATCTTTCAAAGCAGTATCTGGTGCACACACTGTCAGGCTATAGCGTCAATATTATTTCCACTACTACTACTGGGCCTCCCACTACTTCTACTGCTACAGCTACATACTGCTTTCTACTGCTACCGTCTACCAGATCAAGGTCGAGTTAGGTCAAGTAAAGGTCAGAGCGAGGACTCACGAGGTTAAGTAAGCCCAAAAGTCAAAGAGGGGACTCACGAGACAATGGCCATGGTGTGGTTGCCGACACACAGCCCGAGGGGCAGCGTGGTGGGTTTGGGCGCGTGGACGATGTTGCCCACACTGATCCACAGCGCTATCGTCACCCCTCCCAGCATGCCCGAGATGGCGCCCTGGAGCAGAATAATGACGACACATGGCAGGCGGGTACAAATAGACAGAATAATTACACAGAATACATGTATACATAAAATTAGAGGTGGATGGGACATGGCCAGCGAAGACTGAGGATCTTCAGAGATTAGAGAGAACAGAGAAAATGATGGTGAGATGGATGTGTGGAGTGTGATTGAAGGACAAGTGTCGAAGCGTAGATCTAAGAAAACGGTTAGGTGTCTTATGTATAACGTACACGGTGAAGAAAGGGAGACAGATGGTTTGGACATGTGGAACGCATGAATGAAAGAAAACTGGGTATCGGCATGCCGATATATTAAGGTGGAAGGAATCGTTGGAAGAGGGAGGGGGAAGAAAACATGGAAGGAGGCGGTAGAGAGCGATATGAAGGAGCGAGGCATGAATAGAGAGATGGCAAAGAATCGAGAGTTGTGGGGGAGTCTCATCGTGGGAAACGTTCAACCTGTGTCGACACGGAAAAGTGGACGTAAAACGTAAATGATGATGAATTAGAGCCAGACGAGTGCTGTTTGTTTCCAAGTAGTCACAGAAGCAAAATGACGTCACGACCCCATCAGATCTGATTAGATGTGTCAGTGAGAGCATTAGATCTCAGATCTAATTTCAGCATTCAATTCTTGATGAATCCAATTTAGATCTGATATCATTTAATTTCACTAGATTCAACAACTGGTCATTTCACTAGATTCAACAACTGGCGACAATATGCAACAGACAATGTGCAGTCTAGCCTATGTACTGTATGTGTATACAGATTTCACGTTACCGCAGAGTTGCAGAAGGGCATGAGGAAGCCCATGATGAATATTCCCGCCAGGGGGCCCCCTATCACGCCCCAGATTGTGTTTGTCGCCTGAACGATCTTAGTCGTGAAGGAACTCGCAGCGAAGGAGAGTCCGATAGTGACACAGCCGAAGAATATCACTGCAGCAAAAACCGCTAATTTTAACCAAATTTGATTGACACCGATAAAATTTACATTTTAGATGTTGCATTGGTTATTGTACTCACTCATCCGTTCTTTTAATTTATTTCATTTCTGCGCGTCGCTCCATAACAGTTTATGCTACGTTTTCATGACCTCGAGAAACATAATATATGTGCAATCGTAATTTTTGTATTACTAGAATGTATTTACATGTATGCGTTCACACTTAGGCCTACGCTTAGTCCCTTCTTTCTCATTCCAATGTCATTTCGCAAATTGTCTGTTTATTACTGACCATATCTTATTATTGGTACAAAAACAGAAAAAATAAGAAATAAGTTACCGACGCCGACTGCAATGCGTCTGCGGACGCGGTCACTGAGCTTCTTGCCTGTCCTATGCAGGACCGCTGGGTCGATGAAGTCCTCGAGAACCACCGCAGACAGCGCGTTGATCACCGACGACACCGAACTGAAGTTAAGTCATATACAAGCAAGTTGCTCGAACAACTCGTATGTAATATTTAATGCTTGCGTAGTAACAATACAAATATTGAATAATCTAGCAAATTATCTCCTAAGTTGTGGCATAACTAAATTTTAGCATGAGAGTCTATTTGTGAGGGAATTATACGCATAATAAATAGACACGCGTTTATTAAACTTTCATTCAATATTCAAACAACACGCGAGATAAAAATATTTTTTTGGGCATTTAAAAATATGTTTATTCTTTGCAGCATTGCAATAAACATATGTTGTGTACACAATATACAATATACAATATACAATATACAATATACAATATACAATATACAATATACTATATACAATATACAATATACAATATACAATATACAATATACTATATACAATATACAATATACAATATACTATATACAATATACTATATACAATATACAATATACAATACGCAGCGATTATAAACACTCTCTGTATCATATAATCCCACGCAATATCAAACCAATGGCGCAGTCAGAGTTTTTAAGAAACTAATAATATATTTGTATCGTCAGTTTTTAATAAGAATGCACCCTTCCTGCATCCGGGGATATACAAATTCAATGACTGCCAAAGTAACTAAAAATCAAATTCAATCGTCAATGACTAGTAAAAATAAATCCTCTCTGTAGCCTCTTAGGGGTAATAAAAAGCGATGTAACTATTCATAGAGATTTATCGTCAGTGCCTGAGAGCCGCGGCGAAGATGGAGGACATGAGAAGGCCGGGTATCCCATAATACTGTCCGAGCACATCCATCAGGAACAGGGGAAATATCTGAAAAGTTCAATCGAATGTAAGCATACATAATTATAGCCACATGTTTAGTTAACAATGCTCAAGAACAGAGATGTGAATGATCATTCAGACGTCACTGTGCATAAAACATTGGTCGGCGTCTAACTTAAAGAATATTAAGTGGTTTTATTTTGCAAAGAAAAATAATAAAGAATTTGTCAGGAAAAATAAGATGACCTCTGCATTAATTGTCAGCCATTCAGCAGCTAGGCCATCGGCCATTGAGTTTTAATTGCAATAACGTGTAGGCTTATTGCTTTGTATATAAATTCAAAGAAAGGGTCCAATGATTAACCGATAGGTCAGCTGGAGGATAAGGACGCTGCCAGTACCTGGTCTCCAGTTTTGATGGTGCCCCTGACGAGCGGATCGCAGGCGTGGTACTTGGCGTGCAGCACAAACCCTATGATGGCTATGAGTGCGAACAGAGGCAGGGCCATCAGCAGGGCTATGTAGGTGGCCCTGCAGCAGGAGGCCATCAACAGGGATATGTGAATGGCAGCTAGGAGGGCATCAACAGGGATATGTAGACTGACAGGCAGAGGGCCATCAACAGGGATATATAGACTGACAGCTAGAAGGGCATCAACAGGGATATGTAGACTGACAGGCAGGGGGCCATCAACAGGGATATGTAGACTGACAGGCAGTGGGACATGCAAGGTGTCATCACCAGGGTTGTGTACACGAACATTTCTATCATCAGCGCTTTGTACATGTATACTAATATTGGAACTGCAGCGAACCATAATTAGCCTACAGCGGAAGAACTTAAGGATACTTTTCTGTTACCATTGCAACATGGCATGATGTGTCGCTGCAAGTAATGCACTATATTGTGCACTACGTTTCGTGCAGCATATGCGTTTCATCTCCCATGATGCAACTTTTAAATGGCCTGAGATTAAATTGATTTTATCATTTGATTTGAAGCGTTGTCCTACCCCTGAGCGCGAGCCGAGCTCTTGACCGACATGTAGCGCTGAACCATCATCTGATTGGATATGAACCTGCACCAATCAATATCATCTGATTGGATTATAGACCTGCACCAATCAACATCATCTGATTGGATTATAAACCTTCACCACTCAACATCATCTGATTGGATCATAAACCTGCACCAATCTACATCATCTGGTTGGATAATGGATATGACTCTGCACCAATCAACATCTCGCCTATGCCTCCACACTGACTACTATGACCTAACACGTACTTGCAACAAACAAACTGAATAAAAAATAAAATTAGCAGAATTGAGAAAGATACTTTTCGTAGATCCATACTAAAAATTCCAAAAGTCAGGTTTCACATGCATGTAGGCTGAATTCAAATTAATGTAGACTATATAGGTTCTGGGATACCATTTGCCATACTCCGATGCTGAATTAAACTCTGTTAATTTTAATTAATTCAGCATCGGAGTATGGTATATGGTATCCCAGAACCTACATAGTCTACATGTATCCTTTGACTGACGGAAGTGCGAAGAAGAAGCGAGAAGAAAAAGCGAAGAAGTGTGTAGTGCTTACAGTCCAATGTAGACTACTCCTGCTCCGAGAGTCTGACTCCAGAAGGATGTCCGCGCCCTCGGATCCGGGTCAAAACTGAGCAGCAACGCAGCAGTCGAAGCATTAAGGGTTACCTTTTGTTGTGGACTATATTCTAGAAAATGAATGTTGTTTGAGAGCTTGTGCAAGGCGTAAATTTGACACAAAATTAATAGCAAAACGATTATTTGATTTGTTCTTCTAGAAATCAGTAGTCCCTGCAGCATATTTAAGCCCTGAAGAACAGTTACGAACCCTAGTATGCATATCAAAGCGAGACCCGTCTTGATAGCCAAAGAATTTCTGTCAAATTGAACACAATTTAACGCAATCTCTCAAGGATCTCAAGTTGAATTAATTTAAACAGCGACATCATAGTGCAGCCTGCGCCTAATAGAATAAATGTTATACATTATACAGTATATTCTGCATACAATACAGATACAGCGACACAACGCTGATGTCCTACTCGACAAAGTTGGCTCGTCCGTTGCGCTTGGCGAGCTCCCAGACGACGCTACCCCCTCCCATTTTGACAGCCCCGATGACGGCGATGGTGATGAGTCCAAGCAGAAGGATGATCATCTGTATGGCGTCCGTCCATATCACCGCCTTGATGCCGCCCTGCCACAAAACTCGATCGTTAAGGATAACGGAATAGTGGAAGGAATTGTTAAAGTCCTGGGAGGCTGTGAGCCATACGTTTTACCTGGCGCAGCAGGGAAATTGAATGCGAATAAACAGAAAATTGTCCCATTGAATATTAAAAGACTTAACTTTTGAAATTTCAAGTTGGATGGTAAAAAATTTAGGTGTGCTGCTGAAAAATTTCCTGAAATTACCGCCCCCTCCCCCCCCCCACTTTCAACGTAGAGAAATCCCCGGGGATTTAAGAGGTCGATCAGGATTCAATAGACCCACAATAAAACATTTTCTTATCTAATTTGAGGGAGGACGAAGGAGTTGCAACTCGTGCCTTCACTTCACGCCGACCGTGCGTTAATACAAGCTGCTTCCTTTTTGATTAAACCTGTAGACTAATCATTGTGACTGTAATGTGCCACCGAATCGCCACGCAAGAAGTGTTCAACGAGAACTTCCAGGCCCACAAGCAGAGCTAACTAACAGAACCATTCACTCACGATGGTCGTGTAGAGAGTGCAGATAACTCCCGTGATCACTATGGTTATGTAGATACTCAGATTCGTCACTGAAATTCGATAAAGAGCGATTAACAAATACAGACCAATAAAGTGCTTATTATAGGCTATAGTTCATGTTCTTAGTTAGGCAATGAAGCAATACATGGACGCCCAGTCTGTCTATGTAGGTCCAAATAGCGCCGTTATCAATAATTGTCACTGACAGTAGACAATAACACACTACAATGTGGGCCTACATAGGCCTAGGCCTACTACGTAACACTTCGCGCACAATCTAATCAAATCGCTTAGCAAGAATTCCGCCTACATCGCAATAGCAAAGCATGAACATCAAAACACAGCGGGCTGTTCTACTATCGATCCCTATCTCTACATAGTGCAGCCTACTGCAATAGTAGGCGTCATTTAGTTAACGAAACATTAAGTCCAGCACGATTCAGTCTAATCAAAGTTATGCAGTGGATGAACTGTTTTAAGGACACAAAACACACACTGGCCAGTTCTATCTTTATATTGCAATAAAACGATCGTTAATACACAGCATAAGCAGTAAGCTCAAGTATTATTCAACGGTACTGCTCGAGATATGGCACAGGTATGTAGGCCTAGATATTGGCCTAGTTGTGTTGAGGCTAATTCTAAAAAAAATCAAATTATCAAAGTCCTTGCTAATTACAATGAGCCCCTTATTTTATCTTTTAATATTGCGCACATTATATAAATTCCACAAGGTGCGCCTAAATAATCCTTAAATAAATAACACGCGCGTTTATAAATCTAGAAAACAGGTGCTGAAATAAAAAGCTGAAGACAAAGATAGCCCTTTCAAACTTCCGTTCATATCCATCACTAGATTCTTTGTTGAAGTTTGCCTACAGTGTCTCCAATTATCACATTCCTTACTAATTACTACGACCCTTTTACGATCATGCGATGTAAATTATAGCCTATAGGCAAACGTAAATCTGACCTTGAGCAAAGGCCAAAGCTGGAACGTACAAGACGACGGCAAGAAAAACAGTCTGCGACCAAACACAACATCCCGAGTGAGAAACATCGCATTTAATGCACTTGAAGGGCAGATGACACATTTGCATTTGGAAGCGCAGTAACACGGTCGATGACAGAACTCGCGACGCACCCACTTTCTTAAATTTGAGCTAAAAGTGATTTTAATTGGGCTTAGACAAACACTGCAATTAGCTCCATTATGCAACTTTAGTTCAGTGCCCTACTACACGCGCCAGGCGGCCAGCTAATGCACGACTTCATTTAAACTGTGCTGTTCAAGCATTCTTTAGACCATAATGTTTCCATACTGACAGATTACATGAGAAATCTGTCTGCACATAACGGTCTCGCGCTCACAACCATTAGTAGGCCTAACACTATTTCTCAAATTTGAGGTGTGACATTTCTTGCAAACTATCAGAGCTTGTGCCTAAGAAGTCAGCAGGTTTACACTCACGCTCAAGTTGCCTTAATTAGGCAATAATTGCTTACCACTGAGACGCAGAAGAAGATGGAAGCCACGACCCTCGTCGCCATGTTGTACCGCCATTGGACGTACTGTCAACAGGCACAGCAAGTATATAAACAAATAGATACTCTTAAGAGTAATTAAGAGAATCGGCAGTAGGGCATAAATATATACAGTACATCTATTTCGTCACGAGGACAGCACAACATAACAAAACATAAATAAGGGATGCAAAGTACAACTGTGCAAGCAAGAGCGCTTTGCCGTTTAAATAAAAACATAGTAATTTAACCATACGATAAATGACTTATACCATTGTGGTTTTGGCTACCATTTTTCCAGTATGTGTAGTACCTGGTAGGCGCTCGTGAAGAGCATTGTCTGGTACTTGGCGACGAAGACGTGCGTCACGACGAGCACGGTGATGATGAGCCCGAGGTACTGGTAGATGTATCGTATCCCGTAGTAGTGGATCTCTGCGGGGACCCCGATAACGAAGACGCCGTTGAGTACTGAGGCGACCAGACTCAGCGCCACGGCGATAAAGTTCTGGTCAACAACACCGGCAACTTTTAGTGCAACAACATCGCAAGTTTGAGTGCAACAACACTGGCAAGTTTGAGTGCAACAACACTGGCAAGTTTGAGTGCAACAACACTGCGAAGTAGGCTATTCATGCAACAACAATAGCAAGTATCAGTATTTCAGAATAAGTTCAGAAATTAAATCAATTCGCCGATCGCTATGATATCATCATCCGGCTTACTACACATGGCGCTGCCGAATTTCAAATATAACAAACGATAAGATTATTCTAAGATTTCTTAAGAACTTCTTCAGACTAAATTTTGAGTAGGAAGTTTTGAGTCACAGCCTCACAGGCCCCAGCGTGTACCATGGAGCGTTCTCCCATAAGGAACTCCTCGGTCGTCTGATTCTTGAGGCCGCGCACGAAGAAGAAGATCCCGATGAGAAGGGGAATGGCGAGTGAGACGGCAAACACGAGGTAGTCGGGCCAGCTGAAGAGAATCGCTGCAGCGGTTGGGGCTGAGGTCGCGGCCGCAGCTGTGGGCCACGCGGACAATGTCGAGTCTGCAAGGATGCGAGATTATGGGTTTTAGCCACTTACTCGCCAAAGAAACACATTTGGTGACGGTATTGTGAGCGTAGTCCAAGAACAGGCGTAAGCCTGCTCTACACTATGCTAATACAAATGTCATGTAACAGGGCGTATACCAAAGTTCACAATCATCCCTCCATCGCTTGCATTAGTCTATTACTAGCTAACGATTATAGCCCAATAACGGACTTAGCCTATAGTCCGTTCCTGCAGAAAGACGGCGCAGGAGATCTCCCCTCGTCATGGGCACCAGGCAGGCCTGTGTAGCGTAGGAAACGCAGACAGGGAGGAAGGGAAAAAGATGGAGGGACAAGCTGAGCAAGTTAATACATTTGTCCGTCCAGTGAAAACATGAGCATTTGCGGAGAGAAAAGATGTGATGGGCGTATATAACCTAGATCTAGCCATTGCATAAGCCTTAGCATAGATATAGCCATAGCATAGATATTATGAATTGTACGCCAAGCTTGCAAAGTCCTGTTTTTTTAAAGTAGAGGGTATTTGTTCCTACCAGTCTACGGGCATCATGTGCACACACAGTTTTCATAACTTTGAAAGCTTTAAAGCACCAGCCACAAAGTATTATGTAAGCAAACGTGCTAGGCTTGTTCTTATCTTTAGCCGTCATGTAAATGAACAAATTCATAATGATTATTCAATAGCGGACTTTATTGGCGCCAGGAAGGCTTTAAACCACACATTAACCGTCAAGTGTTCGGCTAGATTTGAGCAATGCAGGCATTTCTAGTAGGCCATCAAGTCAAGGCTGCGCACTCAGTAGCCTGTTGACATTGAAATTTTTAATTTTAGACGCGCCGTCAGCGAAGCTTTGCACAGAGCAGATTAATTTATGCAGTTGACACGCCTTTCGGCACTCGTAGAGTCGTCAACTCAGTGCGGCGCATCAGCGAAACTGAATATCGATGGATTTCTGCGGGATTACACTACTACACAGGGCCACATGCCTCATAGAGGCCACATATTATAGGCCTACATGCATGTAGGCCTATATGTGGCCTTTGTAAGCTTCAGTAGCCACGGTTGATAGGCCTATGGCTCAAATAGCGGACGAAAGAATCCGAATTCCGAATTTATTGTCCGTGTAATTATCTTAGCCGCACAAGCTAATCTTAAGCGAATCCTAACAATACACCAACCCAACTCTAACCCGGACAAAATTAACGCCGACCCGAATGTTCGGTTACACAATTACATTCGCGTAGAAAAAAAGCAGCGGCATCGCACGATTCGACATTGTGACAGTTAAATGACACCAGGCGCGTTCCCAGTTTATAGTTTGTTAAAGCCGCCATTTTTACACTCGGTTTTATGTAGTTAATAGCTTGCAGCCCTCTGATGCGTGACGGCGTAAGCCTGCACCGAAAGCCTGCCCTAAACCGAGTAGCAAGATGGCGGATCGACGGGGTCATTTGTCTCTGAGTAATGCGAGGTTCTGTTCTTATTCTAAAGTCGTTCTGTAGCATCTCTTGCAGCCGTTTCAAACGTCTATTAGAATGTCCGAGCGCTGTCCTACCTCAACACCGACTATCAGACTTCTCCCATCAAATGAGAGAATAAAAGAGCGGATATTTGATGACCTACCTGTGGATAAATGATCTTGGGTAGAAGCCATTTTAATTACGAGACGCCAATCGGGTTTAATTCAGTCGTTCACACTGTTCCGTTCTGGTCCACTAGAATGATAATGAAGCGCTCACAACACAAGGCTGGGCGATCCGTTCTGCGAAATGTTGCGAACTGTTTGATCGATCTTTTATAGGTCTACATTGGGCCTACATGCAGATAGCGTGGGCTATACGCCTCGGCCTGTGCGCATCAAAAGTTCTAAACGGATCGGTGATAGTTTTATTTTCGTGCGCATGAACATGAACAAGAACTAAAATTATTGGTTAATCGTTCGAGATAACTAGAACCACCACTAGTTGGTGAACAAGAAGACTTATAATCATTCTGGACTGATCACATCTAGACTTATAATCATTTGTCCCGAACTGAATTATTTTCCGAACTAAAATTGACTACATGAGATCGACGCAGTCCTTTCACAAAATTATACTCTGAACACTAGTTCTACCAGTAGTAAGCCTACATTTAATTAGTTCAATTAAAAAATAACATGACTATATTCTTTTTTCCAAGACAGAATGAACTTCGATCGCATAGCATGGGTCTAAGTCGTTGATGTACATGAGAGACCTTGGCATCAGCAAATACTAAACAATAGTTAACTTCATTTTAACTGGTTGGCCTACTCGTGGCATATATGTATGCACCTAATTATACTTAGAGGTACATGTATTTATGCAATCCGAAATAATTCTATATATAAACAAGTCTTAACTTAGACTATTGGTGCAGGTTTATTGTGCACTTTAGTCTACCCTACAATGCTGCAGGCTGCTTCGTGTTAGACTGGATTAAGGGGACCCTTTAACCTCTAACGGATAGAATAGTCTGTTCACACTTCGGCTTATTCATGAATGGGATAACTTTGTGTTAGTCTTTATCAGTCGCTGATACGTCTATAATATTCTGCTTATCACAAGATTAACTGATATTTGGCCAACATAAAACAATTGAAAAGAAAAATATTTATTCATACACAGTAATCGATGCACTGGCCCGTTAGCAATCGGCAAGAATGACGATCAAATTTCGGCACCAAAGACAAACTGCAAGCATCCATTATATAGGTATTCACCATTGCGAGTTAACCTCGAGTTGGTCAATCGGCGAGTTGAGAGTGACCGTTGTCAATCTCCTGTGCCCAGCGTGACGTCACTCAATCCGCCGAATGAGCCAACTCGAGGTTAACTTACAATGGTGAATACCAATATTAGTCTACTAGACATCATAGACTCGCGAATCGCAATAACTGATAGACCGACGATTCATAAATAACATTAAAGCTCATATACAATACGCAATAAGACTTGTTTGAGCGTAATAGACCTAGAACATGGAATTAATGACAATTTGCCTAAAACAACGGCAATGATGATTGCTTCTACTGCAATACACTTGCCTACAACACTTGCCTACACACTGCCGGTACTCAATGTTATTCTGCAACGTTTGCGAGTTCTGTAATTTATTCACGTGTTGCTTGCAGCGGGTCTGATATGCCTCATACATTATAGGCCTATAGTAAAATAAAGTGCCATACAAACGCGTTATGCCTGCACAAAATAAAAACCCCTTTCATCAGAGTCATTAAATACAACAATAGCCATCGGGCATCTTCGCTAAGTCTGAAAAATGATCATTAGCGCATGGGCCACAATAGTTATTAGTTCTGCAGGGAAATTGAAGAGCCCAAACGTTTCAGCTTGTATACAGTGTAGTACAACAAATACTGTACCTAGTACACAGTATAAGTACACTCCTACGCTTGATTCGGACCCAATGCCACCATTCAAGTCAAGTCATCGTCCAAACTAGTCTCCTAGGCCCGGACTGATGACGTCACTTACTCCAAATAGTCTCCACACGCTATTGCTCGTTTCTCGACCCGTCTGACGAACTCATGTTGTCCTCGATACCATCGTTGAAGTCCTCCACCTTGTTTGATCTGCTCGGACTCTGCAGAGAAAACCCTGACTAGTTATTATCTTCATTCCATGCCGTGCAGATGGACTGCAGAATTTATCTTCATCTAGTTTAATCACAGCCTGAGATCCAAGTTGCGTCATTCGTTTAGCATAAAAGCTCCAAGTAAATAAGAATCAAAACATAGCTACAACAGTATCATTTAAATAAATAATTATCAAATGAAAGAGGTAGGCCTGATCTGAGGATAGTATGGACATGCGTTGCAAGTTTAGGATTATTGTTCTAGGGCACTTCATAATCTCAATAATTTCAGGCGAGCAATAAACAGATAAAGTCACCACCAAGGCATAAATAAGCGCCGCTCCGAGTAAATCCTCAGAAGTACCTTGGTTAGTTTCATCTGGTCATCCTCCTCATAGTTGACGCCGCAGCGATAGCACTGTATGCAGGCCAGGGGGCAGCAGCAGCAACACTTGTCTGCCATGGAGAACATCAGGTCAGGCCTGATGGACTCGCGGTGTGCTAAAACCAAACCAAAGAATTTGGAATACCATCAACCTAGACAGGAACTAATTCAAACTGCACGGCATACAAAATGGAATTATCAGGGGCAGCAAAGGATGAAATTAGTTTTAAAGTTAGTTAGTTAGGAAATGATGATGTTCGCGAGGGAAAATGCGACTTTGGGGTCCAATATTTAGCCTTCGGGGGAGCCCAGAGTACACTAAGCCCTGCTTACCCCGGGAGCCCCCTCCAGTGGCCAGCGACACGACGGTACCGATGATGATGGCTGAGCCCATCCCGATGACGCCGTACCAGGCATAGGATACGAGATACAACTCGATCAGAGGGTTGTCTGATTCCTGCGGGGGGCTGCAACCAAGTAACCAAGTGTGCGTGTTGTATATCACAGTAGCTACCACAACAGTATTAGAATACTCTATTAGTCTCTATATATACTCTAGCTGCCACTCATGCATGCCGCATTCTCCGCATGAAAACGCATGTCTACATTAGACATAGTAGCAGTCTTTGTTGCACGACAGCTGAAAAAAATTGACGTCAGCTAATACAGAATACATCACAGATAAGTTTTTGATATAATTATGCAACGAATAATCTCAATTTCTAGAGCTGACATTTAGAGAAGAGAAATCCATTCAATATTTTGACGTTTGATCAATCAGTAACAGACTTTTTGCATTAGGAAGGACCCAGCGGCGTAACAAACAAGGGCATAGTGCTTTATGCTTTATCAGTCAATCAATTATGACAAAGTTTTCCAATCATTCTTAAAAAATTACAAACTATTTTATTGCTCCATTATCTGGTAGGAGCGTGACCATGCAGGCAAGAACTTAAAATACACTCAACAAGGTGGTTGATGATAGCAAGAGACATAACAGCAAGGAAGCGGTGGGGGGAGAGAGGAGGGGGTCGTACAAAGGAAGGGAGACAGTCCTGTTGTTGCAGAGACCGGCAGGAAGCGTGGGAGGCTGGGGAGCATGGACGATGCTGCCGATGCTGACCCACAGAGCAAAGATCAGCCCCCCCATCATCCCTGATATAGCGCCCTGCATCCACGCACACAGCTCAATAGGCTGCTTTAGCATTTAGTGTATCCTCCTTGTACGTTTATAATAATAAAAATAAAATATTGATAATTTTTGACATCCACTCTGACATTCAAATCTGTGTTTTCATATCCAAATTAACACAGGTTAGGTGTTCATATTGCAAATGGGTTTTTACAGTAGAATGCCCCTCAGGTCGCAAACTAACAAATCACCCTGGTCGATGATTATCAGCTAGTGACACTTGTATGTTTAACAGCCTTGCTGAAGGGCCTGTAACAAATGGTGTCATAGTTGCCGGAGCAGAGAGTCGAACTCAGGTCTCTGGACTCTTCGACGCCTTAACCACAACTCTACAATGATAAATTAGCACACTAGTCCAGCGAAGACCGCAGTCCTTGTGTAGATATGACATCCTGCCGGCTATCGACGCTTGTAGACTTGCTGTATAAAATAGCACTAAAACTAAAGCTACGACTGAATATTTGAGTCCTGCCTTTGAGTTGTAGAAGGGAAAGAAGAATCCCATGATGAAGATGCTCGCTAGGGGGCCCCCTATCACGCCCCAGATTGTGTTTGTCGCCTGGACGAGCTTATTCGTGAAGGAGCTCGCGGCGAAGGAGAGCGCAATGGTTGCACACCCAAAGAATAGAACTGTGAATAAAACAAGTGACACACGTCACAACGTGAAATGTCCAAATGTCTATGCTGACCTGGACAACACAAAACTATTTTCTTTTGCTTCACCAATTGTTTGAAACTCACTTCCTCTCCCACTCCAAACCTCCTTTTATACGCCATATATAACTCATGCGAGGAGCTCTGGGCTGCAAACCAAACCTTTGTCTATTGCTTTGCAGTGGTAACATTTTGACTTTTAAGTCTTGCTTATTAACATTTTTTAAAAGTTGATGAAATTTGAATTTGATCTCTTTTGACAAAAAGAAAAACAAAGTCTAAAAAAGATCGTGTAATAAGTCCTATACGTGACTCACTAATAAGTAAAATTAGGGTTAAATTGAGGCCTCGTAAACAGGAGTAGCATTACGTCTGCTCCTAACAAAACATTCGTAGTGTCATTTCAAACCTTTCAAAAATCATGTACATGTATGCCTACTCCACCGGAGTCGATTTCAATGTGCATGCCTATACATTTTAAATTCGGCTTTCTAGTGGTCCAAAAACCTTAGTTTTGGCACTCTATGCCCACTTAACTAAACAGTGAGCTAAATCTTGCAACTATTACCAGATGTCAAGCAATGGTTACAAAACACATTAATTATGTTGGATACTCACCGATTCCGACAGCCACTCGTCTGCGCTGCTTGTCAGAGAGCGTCTTGCCGCCCGTCTTGTACTTGTACGCGGGGTCGATGAAGTCCTCCAGGCAGACAGCAGACAGGGAGTTGATCACCGACGATACCGAGCTGCATTGGGTGTACAACGAGCAAACAGACTAATCATACAGCGCATTCTACTCCACAAGTCAGTAATGATGTTCCTGCTCTATCGTCAGTATGATACCAATTTTTAAATCCATTCCGGGCGTGTTTTCAGTTTTCATATAGATTAGAAGCAGACGTTTTTCGCCAAGGGTTATCTGGCCGGATGCCCTTCGTGTCGCCAACGAGAATAAAAACTCATCCCGGCAAGCTAACTATCAGCAAGCGACAGTTGCGCGTCGAACGTTGAGCGCATAGTCCAATAGCTCTCGATTAGGTCTTAAAATTAAAGGCACTAATAATAAACAGCACTAGTGATAATATATAAATCTTAAAACAAATTGACAAAACGCAGCATTCGAATAATGCTATCATTCCAAGATATTCCCCCAAAATTGTGGAATACTTAGAAAATTATCACATGCACCGCACCCCTTAACATCAAAATTTAATTTTGAAAGTAGAAATTAAACGAAATGCTATAATTAAAATGCTATGTTCATGAGTGCCTGAGAGCCGCAGCGAAGATGGAAGACATTATGAGGCCGGGTATCCCATAATATTGTCCGAGCACATCCATCAGAAACAGGGGAAATATCTGAAATGCAGTAAAAAAAGAGTTCAGCCGTGACGTCACGTCCTGTTACTGCCGTCAAGGTCAATGCGCGAGCATTTTCTACACTGAAATGGACATTGAAGCTCATATTTTAATGGAAGGCTTGCATTATGACGTCACCCATCCAAATTTAGCTCAATTCGACACGTTCATGGCAGCGTCTAATGGCAACAGGGCCCACAGTAAACAAGCTTTCTACATCTTCGAGACTCAGCATATTTTAAGACTCAGCATATTTTAAGACGTATCTCAAAATACAATCGCAGTCTCGCAGATAAGTGACAATTCTCTCTCATGGGAACTGCCAATTAACGCACTGCTAAACTTTCTGCGTTCCTTATAGGCTATATTTAATCCTGTATCTGATATACAGTAGCCTAATAGTAGCAACTATTATCAACAATCTTCTCCAGAAATAACTATATAAAGATAAAAGATAAAGTTGATAATTGGACGAGGTTGTGATATTAGACACCAGAAGCATTTATTGGAGCACAGAAGAAATAAAGTTAGCACAGAAGAAAGAGAAGCTGTAGTTGCCTGGTCTCCACTCGTGGTAGTTCCCGCGACCAGGGGGTCACAGCTTCGATAGGTGGCGTGCACGATGAGACCGATGAACCAGACGAGAATATAGAGCGGTAGCACCATCACCATCGCCATCCCGATCGATCTGAACAGAGCCCAGGGAAGGGTTATCGGCTACCAAGTTGATCATTCCACTCCAGTGGAGGAAGAAGCTCTGAGTTCTAGATGGTGATGTACAATTAGCAGAGAAATGAGGTATAGTTTCAGCCAATAGTCTATGTATTGAACTGAGCAAAATATTTGAATGTACTGTTTTTACATATGGATTGTCTTTCATTCGCGCTCTTTCATGCTAATTTTACTTCATTGAATTGAACTGCATGTGCTATTGCACGCGCGAGAAATCTTTATATCATTACTGTCTTGCTCGGTACCAAGGTGGCACTAGTGTGCTGCTGTGCCGTTAAACAACAAACAAACAATCGTATGGAAAGTCACGTGCTCAGAACAGGCCTATCAATCACTTGCTTAAAATATTCCACAATTCACTTGATTATTTCACCAAACACATATTTATTTATAGGGCGGCGCAGTCAAACAGCAAACGCCGAGGCGAAGTTGCAAATTTGCTCAGATAAAAAAAAAAAAAAATTTAATACAAAATGATATCTACACGACTAATTTTGTTCTCATTCTTGTTTAATGACGTTCGATCACAAGTCATCCGTGAATTTATGGCCAAAGCTCAAAATTAAATGTATGGCGGATGGGCAGCACTTATAGTGAAAGAATATAATGAAAGAAGTGTGTTGAGACTACCGTTGAGCCTTGCCCGTGGACTCTACCGCCAGATAGCGCTGCACCATCATCTGGTTCGAGATGTACCTGAAAGCGGCACAGACTAACATCAGAAACAACCTACAATAATCGTTGTCTTTTTATTATTTTATTATTTTAAATTACAGCATAAAAATCTGATTCAAATTCTAATATTTGATCGTAGAATATAAATCTTACAATGTCAATCTCAGGCAATGAAGCAATTATTGTCTACTAAAATGCCATCTACGATCCATACGTCCTGTAGCAGCTAAGAGAACTTAGTTAGTTAGTGCATATATACTGTCCATTATGATAAGCACAATAAAATGTTAGATTTTTCGTTAAGCGGTTGTTGCTAGTGGTTGTGCAGCTTACAGTCCAGTGTTCTGCACGGCGCCGCCAAATGTCTGACTCCAGAAGGACGTTCTAGCTCGAGGGTCCGGGCTGAAGCTGAATAGAACAAACAATGTTAAGTATAGGCGCCCTGGAAGACAAGCTTTAAGAACTCAGCGAAGGAACGTTCACATATCTTTTGACCCATTCTAAAAGGCTACCTTACTACTGTACTAGTTCGATGCCTCATTCACGAGGTTCCCGATGACGTCATTAGAGGCCGAAACGCACTCTAAATCCACTTTTATAAGAAATATTATTGTTAAAAATATTATTATCATTCAATGAGTAGCAAACTAGGCCTACATGTAGGCTACCTAATCCTTGAAAAACGTTCAAATCTATGATCTAGTCTACTATACTTCATAGGCTTTAACATCGCCCTTATCACGATGTACCCTATGACTGAGAACGTACCCTATGACTGAGAACGTACCCTATGACTGAGAACGTACCCTATGACTGAGAACGCTCACAAGAGTATGAGCAGAGAGCTTCGACCCATTTCTGACTGAGCTACACCTACTCAGCAAAATTTAGTCGGCCGTCATCGTTGGCGGTATTCCAGATATACGCGCTGCCGCCGAGCTTGACTGTGCCGACGATAGCGATGACGACGAGACCGACGAGAAGGATGATCATCTGCACTGCGTCCGTCCACACGACTGCCTTGATCCCACCCTAGCACACAATTAGGACTACTTGATCCCACACTGTTAGCAGACAATAATGATCCCACCCTAGCACACAATTGATCCCACTCCAGCACACAGTTGATAGCACTCCAGCACACAATTGATCCCACATTGATTGTTGACATTAGTCTGAGCGTGAAACAATTCCTATACATCTACGTTTCTTTGCATTTTTGGTTGTTTGCAGATCATTTGAAAGAAGCAGACGCTAACGCACTCCAAGTATTGTGCAGATGTAAAGCCAATGCGAAGAGGCTGTGACAAAGTGGTTACTCACGATGGTCGTGTAGAGGGTGCAGATGACTCCCGTTATCACGATCGTCACATAGATGCTGAGGTTCGTCACTAGCAGAAAACATAAACCGTCTTGTGATCAACACCTAATTAACACCTAATTTCGTACTTATACTCAATACTTATGCTGACATCATTAAATGTCTACATAGGATAGCCTATACAGTTTTTTACAAGCATACACTACGTTACACACACATGCAAATCATATACCAATCAGAATTATTGAATCTAGCTACACGTATCACTCTCTTTCCTTCAAATTGAATAATTGGGAAATGATTTCCTTCAATAATGGCGGATTGCAGATGAAGCCTAGGATATAAAGCTCAGAAAATATGGTTTGTAACCCCTTCTGTTGCTCAAAAGACAAGGAATAACAGTATTATATGACACAGTTACATTTTACTAAAAAGGCCTAACGTATATTGGCCTACCCATCTGCCATTGCATTATAACACAGGCAAGGTTTCACCAACCTTGAGCAAATGCCAGCGCTGGCACATAGAGCACAACGGCAAGAAAGATCGTCTGCAATGAAAAAAATGATTATGATCAATTAGGCTGTAATAGTCCACAGCGTTCTGTTAACCTGCGTAATCGAAACAGCAGTGGTTCTAGATTAAACTGAATCGTCATGACAAGTGGCTTAATTATGACCTAAAATAATACTTTTCATCACATGAAAATTTAGCAAATCATGCATCTGCATACTTTATAGTTTCAATTTTAGAGCCAAAAGGCTGATAACTGAGTAATCAGATGCTTAGATTCACTCACCACAGAGACACAAAAGAAGATGGACGCAATCACTCTCGCTGCTCCGTTGTAGCGCCACTCCACGTACTGACAACAGCCAAAACAGAGTGTACATCTGACCATCATGCCATAATGGCGCGCTAAATTTAAAAATTAAAATCTAATTTTCTCATTATTTACAGTTTTTCTAGTGTGCTGACATTTGGCTGATCCCGGGCCAACAACTTTTCCACTCCGACCTTCCCTCGGCCCTTCTCTTCAGCACTTCATACGTTTCCTTCCCAATCAAATCGTCTAGCATTCCCATTCCCGTCCTCCTGGCCCCATCTTTACTTCCGTTCTTCCTGTCATCACGATTTTCATTAGCCTCTCCACTCTCATGATATGTCCAATCCAGTTTTGCTTTCTATTTAAGTTAACATTAGCTAAATTTTTTCTCAATTGAAATGATGGACGCGCTGTCTGAAGTAGCCAAGGGATCATTACACTGTGTCAGTCCTCGTTAAAGTGCATTGAAATAAGGAAATTATTGCTGCTGTTCAACCAGTACTATAGGTACTACTAGGTAGTACTACCTGGTAGGCGCTCGTGATGGCCATGGAGTGGTACTTTGGTATGAAGATGACCGCGGTGATCACCATGGCAATGACGGCACCGAGGTACTGGTACACGTAGCGGGACCCGAAGTAGTGGATCTCTGCGGGGACCCCGATCACAAAGACGCCGTTCAGTATTGAAGCGACCAGACTCATCGCTACCGCCACGAAATTCTAAGCAATGAAATAATTAAAAATTCAATTACAAAAAACCATTCAAATAGAACGAGTAGGCCTAGACATAATGGACAATCGTTTTTGTCAGTTACAGATTAAAGGTAAGTGGAAAGGCTTAGTAGGCTATTAGAAATAAAGACAGAGTAGTAGTAGCAGAAGTTTTTTTGGAATTTGTTTGTAGCCAGCTTGTTTCATCGTGGTCTAGTCGAGTTTAAGTTTTTTCTCATTCGAGCAACGACACACTAAAAATAAATTCTACAAGGTGCGTCAACAAAAATCTTAAATAAATTATTGTGAGTACTTCTAGCATTAGTGCGGGTATTACCTTAAGCATTTGGAAAAGCAACGTTAGGCTTACGTTACTAAATTATTGTATGCTATCAGGCAATTAGTTCAGATTAAGCAAACACGCTGTAATTCCTTAGTAAGCCAAGGATAAGACATAAGTATTAGTTGGACATAATCATTTGAAGTAATCACCCAGACAATGATAATATTTTGCAGTTCAACGATCTCTCGATAGTCCTCCATTATACTCCATCAAGGGTCAAGAGGACAGCAACTGCCAATAATTATTCGTCCCAGTCAATTGTTTAGCAACTTCAAGTAAACATGTGCATTTAATGACCGCCCATGTAATAAGGTGGAGTGAATGTAATGGGGGTAAAAAAAATGTTTTTTATTCAAACCGGCAGGGTATGCAATAGTTGTTGT
>JAQIWG010002131.1:0-21470 GCA_034695025.1 Chamaedrilus cognettii | reverse complement strand
TCGATAGTATTGAACACTTAATAACAAAACTAGCAAAACTAACACTAGCCGTAAGCAAATCGATAGTATTGAACACTTAATAACAAAACTAGCAAAACTAACACTAGGCGTAAGCAAATCGATAGTATTGAACACTTAATAACAAAACTAGCAAAACTAACACTAGCCGTAAGCAAATCGATAGTATTGAACACTCAATAACAAAACTAGCAAAATTAACGCGAGCAATATAGGCCTACAAATCGATCGTTTGAAAAATGAATAGCAGATTATTATACAACTATAAGCCTGGTATTGGAGTAGCTACGTGTACGTTGACGTCTTTACTTGGTTTATAGTAGGCCTAACTGAATTATACATAAGAACGTGGCAGGTTTCTCGCTGTGCAACGCCGATGAAAGCGATACAGGGTATTTACTGGAGTCTCAGTGGATGGTGTTTAGCCCGTAAGGTACAATGTAAATCAGTCGCTTTAGTCTTTATAATTTATAGACTTAATTTCACACAGCATTGTAATACAAAACTAATAGTAGCAGACTATTAGCACTAATAAAATTGTATATGTAAATATATCTGGCTCATCACATTTTGATGAATAACCATAATCTTGCCCATCATAAAAAATTCTAGCTCTATTATTCTGTATCAAACACGAGCGTTGCAGTACAAAAATAGTGATAACAATTGTAAAACAACACAAGTAGGCCTACCCGCAAGTATAATGTTTGACATAGTGTTAGAATAAAGATTCTCTGTCCAAAAATACGCAACATCATTGTGGATATTGGTTTAACTGTATGGCTTTCATAATACTCATGATACTGCACACAAACGTGATATTAGTCAATTTAGGCCTAGTGCAATTTTTTTAACTGATATTCTTTTTCATAAATGATCGAATTCGAAGCCAGAGGAAATCCATATCTACTAAACAGATACGCGTTACATATTTATTGATAAGACTTACGTTATGATGTTGTGAATTGCATGATAGAATCGATTTCACATTTTAAGTGCAGCCACGACTGCTTGAAATGTAATCATCATAAATTCATCGGAGCATTTATGTATGGCGTTTTCTTTTAATCTTTTAATCGCAATGTCAGCGAATGATTTATGAACGGTTTCACTACACCATAATTATATCTCCCCAAGCAAGAGATATTTTTGCAATTTATGTCCTTTTTCAGAACGAGAGATATCTTTCAGAGCGGACCAGCGGGGCTATGTAAAAACTTGTCAAGTTGGTCCTATCTGGGGGTCTCATAATGTATTTTGTGCAGACGCTTCTGATACATAACTAAACGGATATGTCAGTGCAGAAATAGGGCATTGGTTATAATTTTGCTAAATAGAACAGCAATGATAAGCCATGGCGTTATATTGACTTTTTCGCTTTGATATTCCACTAAAAGAATGTTTGTCTGTTTGAGAGACGCGGTATTTTTGGCGCATTCAATTTTTAGTACAGATAATTTTCGCTGTTAGTTTTGTAATTTCCTACCTTGAGATATTGGTTTTTGCCGCAGTGTACTGAATGCTTGAAAAACTTGTGCTACATTGATGCCAGTCGATCTCTTTGTGAATGAGTTAGCATTTTTGATTTTTCGTGTGACTGCTTCCTTAAAAATAATTTTTTTATCATAAATTCAATATCTGTGCATAAGAAAATACTAATTCCGTACTATTTCTATGATGGATACTATACCGTATTTATGTTCGATATGTTTTAGGTGCGACGTGTCACTGACCCTCAGAAATTACAGGTGGGTGAAATATTTTCATTGAATTGTGTATTGTAAAGTAACTCTTGTCTTAGGCATTTCAACAACCTTATGTCTGTGAGTGCAAACACCTGATTGCTGATTGTCCTATATTACTGGCAATCAGTGGGTGTCCGGAGTCACTAAATATTGTAACATGTGGGCGGCATGTTGTACTTGAAAGGAAAAAGAAAAAACAAAAACAAATATTTTGTTTTACATTGTCGACGTTTTATCTAATTGTCAGGCAGATCAAGCTAATAAATCGTGATCCTGATTGGCGTGATTTTAAGCGCTTCTCTACAGCCTATCCTCTGAAGAAGATTCTCCCATACTGCAGACCGTAATGAAAGTGTTTTACTACATCATATTTATCATAATTATTTTCATTAAAATTCCAGCTGACCTGAGCTCGCTACTTGCAGAGGGGCGGAAGTAGTCAGAGTCCAAATTAACTAAGCCAATAAACTCACTACGGCATGGGGGTAGGGGCTCTGTATCAAAATTTGCCCTGTTTAAAAATCATAATTGAACAACAACTCTTGCCAACTTCAAATTTTTTGCCCCCAAAAAATTATTTTATAAAAAAATCTATTTTTGGTACTTTTGTTTCTGTTTTTTGTTTCTGTTTTATGTTTCTTTTTTGCTTTTGCGCATTTCATATGCCAGTAATATTCGATTTCAGATTTATGGCTGCACATTGCACAAATCTGGTGATGTGGAAACATTTTGATATAACTACAAGCTTCCGGGCTTATAGCCTTGTTGTGGCACGCTATTGTTGTCTTACCCCAAAGTGCATCATATACATGAAATTCTGTGAAATTCTATTCTATACAGTGGAATGTACAGCGGTGAGCCTCTGTCACTGTCACAGTTACTGCACTACTGAATGTGTATCGCCATCTATCGGTCCGAATGCTGTCATTCCGCAACTAGAGACTCACTTAACATCGTATGCGAACCGGGCATTGCGGGTCTACACGCGCGTTTGTCATGAGACCCTCTATCCGAAGTCCCGGTATGCGATGATCTTCTGCCTAGTTGTGTCCCAAGCGGTCCTCATTCGAACTGTGTAGTGTAAGTAATGTAGTGTAAGTAGTGTGTAGTATAGCATAGTGTAAGTAGAGTAAGTGAAGCCGATTTGAAGATTTACTAGCAAATGTCTTGTACAGTCGATTTTTATTAACCGCATTTATAAAGGTTGCAAGTTGCCGACAATATGCTCCGTGGTTTCCTGTTAGGTATAATTTACTACTGAACCGGTATAGAGGGCTAACTGTAGGATAGATTTCTATTGAGCCTGCCAGGCATAATTTCAGAAAAAAATGGAAGGGTTTGGTTTGTCTCCCCTTGTTCAAAATGGCGCAGTCGCCGCCTCAACCCCCGGCGCGTGATGCAGTTAGCGTTGTGACGTCACAGCGCCCGTCACTGCCGCTGCATCGGGCTGTCAGCCGTGATGGCGGCCAATAACGACGCTCAGCAATCCTATTTACATTGAATTTGTAATCCTTTTAGGAGCGGTGACAGTATTGACTATAGGACCACTGTCGTGTTGTGGAAAAGATGAGCATAGAATAGCACGCTCTTGGATCTTGGCGTATAACGCTGCGAGGGTACAGTGACTACAGTTTAGGCCTGCTAGACGCTGCCGGGTTAAACTTTAAACGGCGCACCCCAACAATGTTTGTCTGTCCGCTTTTTTTAGTTCCTCTTTGCGCGTGTGCTCATTTTATCTTTTGGTAACCAAGTCAATTAGCACGGCTAGAAGCTTCATGCCTCGAAGCTTCAATAAAGCCGGTGACGGCGCCAGACATGGGGCATGGGAACATATAAGTCCCTCCAAATATGCTCGCAAGCCCTTCGAAACACTTTGAAAACTACTAGTAAATTACTACCGTAATTGTGTAACATGGTTGAGGAGCATTCGCTCTAAATATGCATTTGAAATTCCACCAGTATTATTTGTGCGACTATGCCAACCCCCGTTTGTGAGTGTACCCGACAACAACCGCAACCATCCCAAAGTTCACAATGCAACTGTATCCCCTACCCGTTTTTGAGTTTGCCCTGCAACTACCCCGCCCCCTCCCCCAGTTCGTGAATTTGCACTACAACCAGCATCCCTCCCCCCACTCGTGATTCCGAGCTGCTAGTCCCCCGCCTCCCAGAAACTTGAATCTCCCCCAAATTTGATTTGGTAGAACCGCCACTGATTAGGCTTGCTTCGTCCTAGACGACTACGCAATGTCATGTACATCCGTTGTCGGCTGCGGCTGCGTCCCAGTATACTTGGAAAGGTCAAACTGACATCAGGTCTCGCAACTCTCTGAAATCTGAAATTTTCCATGAAGCTGGACCACAGCTCGCCTGTTGTAGGCCTACTCAACGACTACTGAAAAGTGAAAACAACTTCATTATTTGTGGATGAGGAGTCGGGTAGCGAACTAACAATATAAGCGGCTGTTAAACTAATCAAAAAATTTCATTTCAATTTTTAATTTGACATTTTAGATGTGTAGTATCAGTATATCATGTTACCAAGTGTCTTTAAATGAAGCTTCGCCACCGAGCACAGCGAGGGCTCCTCTCTGACGTCCAGTTACTGTAGTTAAACGGGATATTTCGCTCTGTGTATGTATTAAAATATAATCGCTAAGTGGCTAATCGCTCCCCCTTGAAAAAACGAATTTTTGTCTAAAGTAGTGATTGAGGCTAGATCCTCCAATTAGAGATCGAAAGTTGCACCACCACCCCCCCCCCTCCTCCTATTGTAAGTTCATTCGACACGGCAAGCTTCGTGAAATAACCCCTCACTCTGAATCAGCAGCTGGATTAGCTACCAAACTGCATCATAATGTAATAACACAAACTGCTAATACTAAGACGAAGAGAGTAGGCATACGGTACACTACTGTGCACTCTGTACAGGCGCGGTTTAAGTTGGGGATAACAGTGGATGAACGTAGCATATAATATCCCTCCCCACTCGCATGCTAATTAGGCCTAAGTTTCGTGGAAGCCAAGTGAAGATATTCCAGGTCAAACTATGCATGTAAGCCAGTTTTAAGTAAGGCCAAGTCAATCATCTTCCATTCTCCCCAACCAGCATGCCAAGCCAAGTTTGAAGGGTCGGTGTTCGTCGAAGGACGTCCGAAAAAAAACTCTTTGAACCCCCCTCCCCGCCCCCGTGTTTGCGAGTTTCTTTCAGACAATCCTGTTTATCCTCTCCAGCACGAAGAATTTCTTGAACCGCCCCTGACTGTACTCTGTCTTTTATGTTGCTAAGATAAAGGACTGTGCAGAATGTGTCTAGTCCGCTAGGCTAATATTAGTCTTTTGTTAAAGGGTTGTATACCCCATACTGAATGCATTCTGGGCCTATACTACAGACTTACTGCTTACAAGGACTCAACTATTACAGACGACTGTTAGTGAGAACAGCTGCTTGCTACTCTCCGCAAATGTTAACAAGTATTGGATTCCCGGTTAGCAGTCGTTGATTGCAGACCTTGTCGTCCATAATTCACAGTCCTATGCGGACAGAATACATTGCAGCCAGTTCGATATGGCATCGGAATTCGGCGGTCGAGGTCTCGAAATAGGACCAGTGGTCTAGTCTGAGCTGTGAGAGGCTCGCTACTACTACAATGCATGGGGCTGCTATTGGGGCCTATCTCGATTTTGTTGGGCTCAGGTTATTATTTTGTCTTTGAGAAATTGCCTTAGGCATTTTCTGCTGCATTATTAGGAGTAGGGCTGGTGCTAAATTTGCTATATAAAAGATTTGAGTGTGACCTAATCCTCTCAACATAACCTAGCTATAATGTTTACCTGTAGACTATACGCATCGACACCTATGATACGTACATATATATTGTATAACTGAGTTGATCGATGATAAGAGGATGATCGCCCTCTTCATTCCTTCAAGTTCTTCCTTCTCTTCCCTTCACTCACTGTTGTTTCTTAATTTTGTTAAAGACGCCTTCATAACTAAGATGATTCGACGTCTCTTAAAAATATTCCAGTCCCAACTGGGTACTGGCGTCCAGTCCCACCCGAGAGTGAAATGAGCGAGGAACAACTTCACTCCTGAGTGCATACAATGCCTTAGCTGTAGACTCATTCACTGTGACTTCCCTTTACTCCTCTCCTCTTCCCTTTACTCCGCTCCGCTTTTTCTCTTCCATCTTCTTTTCTCTCACCCCTCTCACCCCTCTCCTCCCCTCCTCCCCTCCCACCTTCTTCCCTTTACTCCTCCTCCCCCTCTCCTCTCTTCCCCTCTCCTCCCTTCCTCTCCCCCCCACCTCCTTTCCTCTCTACTCCTCCTCCCCTCTTTGTACCCTGGTCACGTCGAGGCTGCTCTCCAGTGGCGGTTCTAAGGTTGCTAAATTACATCGCTTAAGCCAATTTCGGGGGGTAATCTCTAATGTTCAGGGTGTGTTTGTGAGAAACTTTTGGGAGAAGGTTATAGACTGTTTCGCCTAAACAAGACTCACGACTGAGACAGTGTGAAGAGTTGATTATATCCTAACTAGATTGAAAATTAAACCTTACTGGAACTTTAGACCGAGGGAGGGCACTGAGCTTTCAAATAAGCGTTCCCAATGAGCGGCTCTAGATGTGAACTGTCGGTGGTTTGGCCCAGATAACGGTTGAGCTACTTGACTGTAGTTTACCTTTGGAATCGATGTACGGGATCGGCTGTTCCTATTGCATAATATTACATGTAATTGATATGCATAAATTCACATAATATCAACCAAAATGCGCCAAAGTCTAGCTGAATCCCACCAAATTTATTTAAAATTAAAATTTCGAAATAAAAGTCCACTTTTTTTGCACTATCAAATTGAAAGTAAGCCATTTGCCTTAATAGAATGAGGTAGTGAATGCTATAATTCTAGACTTTTTGAATGCCGTATTAACAAGGCTCAATTACACTCGCTCGTTAGGGCACGATATGAAAACTTCTGCAATATCTTACTTGATTGAAAGTTCTTCTTTGAGTTTCTCATATAACAGCAAAGCTCTGGAATGAAGTGATATTGCCCCCTGACACCCCGTGGTAAAGCTCCGCTGCAGCGCTCGGTCTCGGGCGGTCCGAGTCTCGGGAATGGACGCGGCTCGGGAATGGACGCGGGAGTTATTGGACTTTCTCTCGGACTCGCTCCGGGATTAGTGATCGCAGCTTGCTCCGGATCGCGAGCGTGGCGGCGCTCGCATTTCATACTAGGGGAGATGAGAATGACAATAATGATCACGATACATTGAAATCAGTGTGATCAAAAGAAGAGGAGATTATACAAAACTGTAGAGAAATTTTTCAGCGTTTTTTCAAAGTTAATTTTTTTAGTTTGTTTGGAGAACCTGCTTGCAGAATTATATAGTTGTTCATAAAGTGACAAACTTTGCGACGGAGGAGGAGCTGATGATAATTTTCAGGTGATAAATGCCCTCCTTCACAAAGTTATTTTACATAAATTTTAACTAATTTCAAATTATAATTATTTGTTCATAGCTAAAGAAAGATTCTGACGTGCAAATTGATCGTCAAACTACATGCAGGGTATAGGGCGAAGTGCTATAATCGATCCATCAATGTTTACGTTGATTCTGCACTATATTTGCGAATAAAAGACATATATAACTTATGCTTATTAATAATTCAAATAGTAGTAAGCCCCTATCCCGTCTGGTTTTTTTTACAGCTTTGTTAAACTAATCCGTCGAAATAAAACTCACGACCGTGGGGGAGGGGGAGTTGCAAGTTTAGACTTTTGATGTCATCCTTTCGTATATAAAAAAATATGAACTGAACATTTTTGTTTAAAAATCATCCTTTTTATCATGTCCTTTTTAACACTTTCTAACTGCGAGTGTGACATTTTTTATATCGGTGATTTTAAATTGACAAAAATGACAAATTGCACTAATAGTCTTAATTACATTTTATTTGACTGCTCGCTCTGATCAAGCCTCATTCTCACACCCTTTGGCTAGCAAGCTGCTCAAAAGTAAGTACAGTTGGATTTTTTGTCAATTTTTTGCCAATTTTTTATTAGATTTAAAGTTAGGTATAGTGCTAAATTAATAACCAAAAATGTTTTTAAATAAATAAATGTTCCAACGATATGGGAGTGGGCCGCTTGCCTCCAGGGCTTTGAAACGTTCCGTCGCTATCAAGCAAGCATTGCTGCATACATGTACATGCCCTCTGTACCGACTTATTGCTGGCAGAGCTGTGGCGAATATGGGGCAGTAGAATTGGAGTGGCAATGCCACCCCATTTTCAAAAAGGAGTGCATTAGCTTGCCTCCGGGGCAGAACTTAGAAGCGGGCGAAGAAGGGGAGATAGTTTCCTATTTGATTCTGAATATGCACAACAATTCGCAAATATTCTTATCTTTTAAATGTCCGGCTTGAACCTAACAACATTCAGTAAAACTCTCATAAATAGACTCATATCGGGTGGGAATGAAAATCTCCGGAATGGGGTGGTATTTTTATAAAATGGGGTTGTGAAAGCTTACAAAGGGGTTGCAATTTCCACCTGCAGCCCGTCAGAAACGCCATTGTTATAGAATGCTATAAACAGGAGACTGTTTAGTGCTCCGCTGCTTCTGCTGCTGCTGCTGCTGCTGCTGCTGCTGCTGCTGCTGCTGCTGCTGCTGCTTTGACTGTAGCTGTGGCTGCCGCAGCATCGGCTGCTGCTGATGCTGCTGCTGATGCTGTTGCTGCTGCTGCGTAGATTGGACATCGTACTGTACGTTGCGGTAAATAGCGGCACTGCGTGACAGCTGTGTGGATATTCGAAAGCGGATTTATGTGCTACCCTACGCGGCGTGCGTCGCGTCAGAAAGGTGCGAACGACAAGCTCGCGGACTTGATCGATAGGCGGTGAATTATAGCGGACAACTCGTAGGCCTTTCGTTAGTCGTAAAATGCATGAACTCGTGTTGAGATTCAGATCTAGATCGAGTTAGAGACTGACAAATCAGCGCGTGTGAATTATCGTTAAATCTTGAATTCGTTAAGGTTTTACGCGCGCTGACTGGTCAGTGTCTCTCTTGGTCTAGATCCTCTTCTTAACAGGAGCTTTTGCAACTTGCTTAAGGAGTTGCACGTGTGTTTAAAATAGGCCTACTTACTGCGATCTGATTCATTAAACATATTGAGAAAATGGTAGTCTTAGGAAGTTTCATAAGCAAATCTTGGAAAGTTCTTATATTCGTCACGTGTAAGCTAAATGATGACATCAAAGCGTTCGGTAAACTATTTTTTTTGCAAGAAATCTGACTTCTGAATAGGCTGATATTAAAAAAATTGTAGAAATTGTTTGTGAATCATGTTCTAATATCAAAGAATGATGAAAAAGGATGTAAATATAGTGACGTTGTGAATATTTTGTTTGTTATATTTCTGGAAGTGTAATTGTTATGAAAACGAAAAAGAGCAGCAGTATGTGACTTAGCTTACCTGCTCCGTCGCTAAACCTACAGTGTTCAATCTGCTCATTCTGCTCAAAAATTTTACTATATTTTACTATAGGGGCAAGCATCTGATGTGATCTAATGTAGGCTAGGATGAGACATTTGTTTGATTTTTTTGAATCATGTTTGAAACTGCTTTGAACGAATGAGATTTGGAACTGTTTTGAACACGCTGGAGCCATAAATATTTGCATGTCAAAGGAATGAAATATTTTCGAGCTCTTCAACATAAATTTGTTGCATCTGTTGATTAAAACCAATTCGGTGCTGCATACTTGCTTCCAGTAGGCTGTAGGCCTGGCTGGACCTGCTGTTGAACAATCGGTCATTAAGTGTTCTTTCTGTGATCCTACAAATACTTTTGCTTTCTTTCTAGAAGTTTCGGCCTATAGCGTCAATTTGTGAATTGTTTGCCAAATCTGGATCCGTCACTTCAGATAGACTAGTACTGCATTCTAACATAACTGTACCGTACCTGAAAATATTTGTCCAAATAGCACTCGATGTTATTTGGACAAATATTCTTGCTGAAGTTTGAGAAAATATTCAATGAACTGATCATTTTCAACACAACTCATTGCCGTAAATGACCTACATGCTTTTATTCATGGGCCTATTTTAGACCGGTGTATTGATAGACTTTGGGGCATTTTATAAACAAGTGAAACGTGAAGTGCGACTTGAAGTAAGACGTGAAGTGAGACGTGTGCACTCCGGCGTATTCTTCTGGAGCCACAGGAGTTTTGTCCTAAACACTCCAGAATCAGCTGAGCCTGATGCAAATTTATTATTAATTATTATTAGTAGATCCAAAATGTTTGCATGGTACAGGACGCCATATTATATTTGCTTGACTTCTTCCTTTATTTGCTAGTAGCTTGTCTTATCTGCTGTCATCTGCTCCAGTGTTGGCTTTGCGTTTAGTTCTAGTAGTGGGCACCATAATGCCTACAATAATGCACAATGATGTCTCTGAACGCTGACAGTTTGGCTTAGGACTGCAGCTAACGCGTATATCCTTACTACATTTCCTATAACGCAGAAATGGACGCGACAAACAACGCAGCGGTCCGATCGTTGCAATTTTCTGGCGCTTAGTTGAGGTAATAAAGCTGCTGACAGATTTAATTCCAGCGAAGCTTTATGGCTTTATTGTTCGGTGAAACGTTCAGTGGAAAAGTGGACGTTTGGAGCTGGAATATAAACGTTGTTTTGATATACTGTAAATACGCTGATATCTGGGGGTATTGTTCGGCAACTAAGTTACAAAACGGCGCTCTTTAATTTGTGTAAATTTAATATCCAAAACGTGAATTTTGAAGAGAACCGAACCAACTTTACCACAGGTTCTCCACCATTTGCGCATCCATCGACCGTTTACGCGTAAATTAAATAATTTTTACAATAGGAAATTTAATTAATTTGATCGTAGTAAATTAATTCAGGCCTTTTGAAGGTGCTGTAACAGACATTTAGTGTCAGCAAATCAATCCAACGGGCCTAATATAACTTTCTGCTCCGTCCCCAATCTCAAAGTAGATTGGCGCCTCTCGTCTCAACTGAGCGCAATGAACTCTGTGACAAACGTTGCCAACGGGTGCCGCTGCACATGATATTGCGCACCGGCGTTTAGTGCAGCACATAAACGGTCTGCAATAGATCACGTGGCCCAGGATAGTGAAGGAAGGGAAAAGGGAATATCGTCTTTGTGCTCGGAACTCATTTGTGGGCGTTCGATGCGGTCTGCCAAGGGAACTAGAACGTATACAGTAGCCTGAGTGGACATATTTTCTCTAAGAAGCTACAAAATGCACGATTCTTTGCGAATCTTTTAGGATTCTTATTGGAATCCCTATAAGATCCATGGCATTAATTTCTCATTACATCATTATTCTTGCATGATATTTATTAATATCGCTGATGAGAGACGCTTACGGTTGAACCCTACGTGCATACATGTATATGTATATCCTTTCAGGAATCGACAGTTTTTGCACACAAGTTATAAATCTTATGACAGAATTCCTTTCGATTTCAATTGAAGCCTACTTGTCAGGTTGCTTAATAACCCTTTTAATTTAGATGGGCCCGTGCCTTGAATCGTTGTAAGCCCCCTTTCCCTCGATCAGCCTGGCAGCCCTTTCCCCCATGCCTGTGCAGAAGTACCTAGTGGTCCGGTCAGTGAGTCTCATCACGTGGTAGCATCCTGTATTGATTTTGGTCGATGCCGAACGTTTGCTAGTCGTAAACAGCGAGATACAGTCTGAGCTTGGTGACACCCAGGCTTATTCCTTGCTACGTGGAATATTTGCTTTTCCCATTTCTCCACGTTTTATGATCATCATAAAATGACTTCATTAGCACTGATCACATTCAGTTCGACTACTGTGTGTTTCCTCCAAAAACATCTATTCAGATAGTTTTTAAAAAGTATAAAAAAAAGAAAATTACAAATTAAGGAGACGCCATCTTGCTAAAAGCGACTTACCACTATCTGCAAGTCTTTGTGCAAGATAGCGTCACTTCCAAGTCTTCTTTTAAAGACATTTTTCGTCACTACGCTTACAGTGGAATACACCAGTAAAGTGGTGCCTTTATAAGCCCATTGTATAAGAGACTAGTGCTCTTCGCTGTGCTACACTGCTTTGTACATATGAACGTGTTTATTTAACGAATGGGTGTTACTGCAGCTGTAAGGGCCATATTCTTAGTCATCGCTGCTTTTGTTAATCTTTTCGATAAACCAACGGTTTAGACTATCCTCCAAAAAAAGTTTAACCTGCCAGTTGCAAAAATCTCTTCCATGAAGGCCAAAGCGCGCCCGATTAGATTATCGCTGAGTTTGTCTTCGGCAGCAGCTGGCAGCTGTGTCTAAATAGATATTACATCATCCACGACCAATCAGAGGTTAGAATAGTCAACTTAAACGAATGGTGGCTAACTATTGTGCTGATTGATCGTCTTCTGGTGTAACCTAGCCATGAATTACTCTTTAATAATTGAATGTTGTCAATGGCACCTCAATAGTCCGGCACCTCTGCTTGGAGTCGAAACGCATAGTCCAATTTGCGACTATTTATTATAGGCCTACATGTACATGTAGGCTACTGATAATGAGTTACAATAATCATGTAGCCTATTCTTACGGCTTGCCCCAATCTAATATTGCCGATGCATTTCACTTGCCATTGTTAGCGCTGAAGAGTAAAATTGAAGTTTTTCAAGCATCTCGAATCAAATGGTGTAGGATAACTCATATGTCATGGGTGCCAAAAAACTAGCATAAGTTGGATTGTCCTTAAATATAAACCACAACCCTTGATGGATCCGTCCATTAAGCTTCAATTCACTTTTGAATTTGTTGTATTGCATAGCATGTATTTAGAAATTGATGTGCATCTGCATTGACGCTGTTTTGTGGGTTTGTATTTGTTATGTATCGATAATTTATTCTGACTGATTTTTTGCATGTTCATTATTGCTGCCATGGCAACGTCAACAAAGTGAGCTAATAGGAAATAATAGGCTAATAGGTTAATAGGAAATTATAAGAGGACGGAGGTTTATCTTTGCTTAAACGGCCAAAGTTGGCCGATTAAAATGTGAAAGTTTATCCGGCGGATAATCATGCAGTTTATCTCCCGATGACGTTAATCAGCGTCTATGAAAGACAGAAAATTGATAATCAGCGGTTAAATCGTTTGTGAGGTTGATCTTCAGAGTTCATCGCAACGGCGAGCACTAAATCACCTTCTTGAATACCACAGTAAGTAACGCCGAGAAATCTGTCTCGATAATGTGACTTAAGGGGATGAAAAATCCTCCTCTGGCTTCATCTGAGTGCTGAAGAAGGACAGCGGACTACTACATATATTGAAAGCGGTTTCCAAGAAATGAGTCTGAGCATAAAATTGCTGAATATGAAATATATATAAAATAGCCTGAATTTAATTGTAACGAATGATTTTATCATTCGCAGAGCATCCACGAGCAGAAAAATGCACGAAGACATCTTAGAAATTTTTAAAATGGTAATGAAGTTCGTAACCAAATCTTAGAAAAATCCCATCGTTGGTTATCTGAAACTAGGCATTGTCACTCATAAACATGTCTGATTTGAGTGAAGAACAAAAGTTTTACAAATTTGATAAATAAAAAATCTTTAAGCTTGGATTTATCAACGATTCTACTTCGCTGACTATATGCTACATGCAGGCTCTTACAACACCAGAAAATTGATTGGTAATTAAATTACTTGCTACAAGTTTAATATTTCTATCGTCAGTTTGCTCTACAATAACAATTTTAAAATTGTATTTAAAAGGCTACTAGGCTGAGTAGGTCGTTATTATCATCATCATCAAAACTAAAGTATAAAAGCAAGTCAACAGCTGTGAATATGTGATTGTAATATGTGCCGTTTAAAATTTTGAATGCTTGGCTTCTGGCTTCATGTGTAATTTCAAATTATTAAAAGTTGTGCTTTTGGTAGCAAATTTTCCAGGCGGGATATCACTGTGACTCCTGTGATCTGGCACAGCTTGTTGGGCTGTTGATGAGGAATACAATCCGAACGGATCGTTCTAATTGGATGAGTGCTGCAGTGTAGGTCTACATGTACATTATACATGTATGCTACTCACTTTTACCGTTGCTGGCTTCTGGGTATTGCAATCTGGTCAGGGTACTTATCCATTTGGATTCTGTTCAAATCATCAAATGGTCTGATTAGATTATACCCAACAAGGAGCTCTGCTGGTCTAGAGGGCCAGACAGTAAGCGTTAATTGTGATTAAACTTGAACCGCAGGCTTAGTGCATACGGGGTCAGGGCTTGCAGCCTGGGAGATAGAGGATGGTCTGCTCGTTTGCATCAGACTTCATAAAAGAACACCAAAACAGACCCACCGCAGACACCAAAGAAACGTACGCGGGGTTTTTGCATCCAGTGTTAAAATTTTAATCCGAGATTTATATCCAAAGGACCAACCACATGGCGTTAAAGTAATCGTATATCAGTCTTTCAGTGTGCTCATATAGGTGTGATGACTTCATGACATCGGATTAAATTTAAACACTTGATGGAAAAACTCTGCCTTTCTTAACACACCTTTCGTATATTTTACATTTTATACCTGCAAATAATACGGCTATATATAATATTTCTCACACTGTAACGTTATACAGTGGGTCTGCTATATACTGAAATTTCATATACTAGATCTGTAAATGAAACCATAGGCTGAAGCGACAACATACTGCATCATTTTTACAGTTCATTTGTTCTCTTTATGGCTTATAATGTGAGGATTGTGGGTGTAGCAATGCAGTTGATATGAACTATTTGCAGTTGAAGTTTTAAAATTGTTTAATAGTTAAACTGTGCAGTATAACATAATGTGTGGGCCTAGGTTTATTTTTGAAGGCCTTTGTAGTGTATTTATTCTGTTTGTAATTTTTTCTTTTGTAATGATGCATTCCGCACACCTCGCGAAAACAGTTGCAAAGCGCTGGAAATTAGTTTAGGGTTAGGGTTAGTTTATGGTAATTATATAGTTAGGTTAGGGTTAGGTTAGGATTAGGTTAGAATCCGATAAGATTTGAATTAGCTTCGTTGTAAAATAATTGTTTGTTGACCTTTTGACCGACAAATGAATTAAAGTATACATTGGGAGTAGGCGTGGATTGTATAAAGCTCAAGTGACGCAGGTTGTATATTCACGCTCTGCATGCTCACTGGCAAAAATGGAATTTGCGCAGATCCATCGTTGGTCCTCCATTTTCGTTGTCCGCTCTAAGCTAGCGCGACGAGTCAATGTGTCATCCTCAGTCCAGCGCGGAGCTCCAGCGTCGTTGTATTCCACAAAGCTAGCCACGCTAAACGATTTTCAATAGGGTCGATAATAAGCAGATCTTGGATATTCACGACCAAATCCCACTCCTGCATCCGACGTGGGCATAAGAACCTTCATGAACAACCGTCCGCGCCTTAATAAGCGAAGTATACGATGAGATAGAAAGAATGTTAATTTTGATAGTAACAGTGGCGTATACAATAGTGTAGGCTACATGATTAATAAAGTAATGGTATATAGAGGCATGCGTGTAAAATATTCAATATTTTCTTGATTTTACTGAGGTTTTAGCTAATCAGAGACATGCACAAGGCATGCGCTTTGGCCCTTGGCCTCTGCTATTATAGGTTATCGGTACCGATAATGAAAGTCATGCATCTTTCAATAAGGATGATTTCATTTTGATGTCTGCTCGGCGGCTTTGTCTGTTAAAACGCAAAAACTGACGTTAGCCTAGTGGGTGGGTCGTGTTAAATTGAAGATATATCCCACGACCGGGGCGGGGGGTAGGAATTCAAGTTTTTCCTCAAAGTGCATGTAAATTACTATACCACGGACCTACACAACCTTAAAGTCGGGGCACTAACACCTTAAAGTCGGGCTACTAAAATTTAAAGGTTACGCCACAAGAACTTAAAGGTCGGGCCACTAGAACTTAAAGGTCGGGCCACTGGAACTTAAAGGTCTAGCCACCCGCACTTAAGTTCGGGCCAAGTAGGGTCGCTAATAGGCTGCTTAAAGGTCGCGCAAACTCTGTAAAGGTCGGGCCAAGGCCTGGCCTGGTCCATATGACGCTGCGTCATTGTAGCTAGAGGAAGCCTACAGTAGTTTGGTCTGATTGACGCTTTCGCTCCAAGCGGCATTCAACAACTAAATATTTACCAGGCCTGCTGGCAAAATCTTGATGTTTAAGTCCGAAATCACTAAAATGAGAGAAAAATAAAGGTTGATTCCCTCCATCGCTTCATGGGAGGGGAGGGGGGGGGAGTCGTGACTCTTCTACATATTTATTCATCACTGAGTGGTCTTGCTGTGGAGAAAACGTGACGATGATTTGCGCCTTGCCGAGACCTCTCCGGTCCTCTGTGGCTCGTGGGCGGTTGTGTTACCGGACTAAAAAATTGGAGGGTTGGGGGGATAGGGGTGCGGTACTGAATTTTGGTGAGAAGAGCCTTAATACATGTTAAGGGGCTGTGTAGTAATTTTAACGAATTTAATTTGTATAAATTCACATTCTGACAATCAAAAAATTGAGTAGGGGGCAACAGATTTGAGGGGGATCACATTCCTTGTCCCGACGCGCCTGCTCTCTGTGCTATACACAACGATCCACTTCAGAACTCTACCAGGAGGCGCCCTAAAAGTGTAAAAGGGGTGAAAATAAGTGCACAGTACACATTGCCCTCCGTTCTCTTTGATAGCATTTACTAATATCAAATATGATTATCCAACAAAGTTTTTAGGTGATCCACATGCTTCGCTTACATGTAGGTCTCTGCCAAAATTAATTTCTTGCTGTAAAAACACCACTGCCTCAAATTTGTTCAAAGTTGTCAATGTTAATCCTTTACAAGTACGTCGTTTGCTTTGTTATTAAAACCAAAAATGCATGAGTACGTACAACTATATCCCCTGCAGGATTGTGATAACAAATATGGGTCTGCAGCCGAAAGTTCCCCTGGCGAATCGTTGAAGGCCACTATAGTGGGGGGAGCGTTTCTTTTGACTGTAATAGTCTTTGTTACTACAAACGGACCTTAAACCTTCCAAACCAACCATCGCATAGTGATAACGCGGTATAAATATTATTATTATTATTATTAACTAGTACATTTATACCGCGCCTCTTTATGCCAGAGGCGCCAGCACAAAGTCAGGCTGGGACAGGCGGGGCTCAACTCACTTGTTAGAGCGAGTAGACACTAGCCAACACATTGAAGCAGTGCAAGCCGTGTCATCGGTGTCTTCCTTCATTGCGGATATTGGAGGGAGGTGAGGGAGAAGCGTTGTAAAAGATAAGCTTTTTGCACACTGACGCCATCTGGCGAATATATCGTAATGATCCATTTTTTAATGCTGTATTTCTTTCATTTGTGTACTATAATCTTGTCGGTGATTTGTACCGCGGTCCTATGGGATTTCCACTCCCCGCTAGCCGATTTGCGCTACCAACGACACCAGCCCCGTTTATAGTCTCGCTTATAGTCCCGCTCTGGCTCGAAGACTTTTACAAACCGAGAAATTTAATTCTCTGTTTACCTAGAGCGGGATCGAATCCCAGACCTCTAGCACGGTAGTCCAGTGACATACGACTAGACCACACAGGCTTGTGTGGTCTAGTGGTATGAAAGACGTTGATGTTTTTCTTAGAAGATTTAGCGTTTGAACATTTTTTCAGGAGCCGTTAAACGGCGCGTATTAAATTGTGATTTCATGATTAAAATATGATTTAAATTAGTTGTATTTTATTACTATATTTATTGCGGATAGATCTACAGCCGACTGTAGGCTAATATAGACTATTTTTCTAGCAGTCGTTAAACAGCGCATATTAAATAGACTCTTGTGAGGGGCTAAAATTAGGAGTGAACTTCGTCACTCAATCAAGCCGTGAACTGTGTTACGCCGCGGGCTAGGTTAACCTGTCGCATATCACGATAGTGGCTGCGCGCTGGCGGGGCCGCGACTGTCATAATTATAACTTACACGTGCATATTCCTCGCCGCATGACATGTTCCGCCAGCAGCCGCGAACATCCACAGTAGTGGCTCTACTATGCTGATTGCGTGGAAGGGTGTGTGCCGCATAACTAGAGCTAAAGGGCATAAATATCTCTGATATTGCACGATACATCTACAAAATATACAAAATGTATATAAATGTATATATATATATATATATCTCTATTTCGCCATGAAGGCAAGGCATGAAGTTTATACACCAGGATAATCTTGCACATATTTTCTTATAATATGAACTTCAGGGGCGAGCGCCGAGCAGACAGAAATATTACACGGCAGTACAAGATACAAGATGCGTGTAGCAATAAAAGAAAATAGGTACAAGATTTTATTGTGGTTACAAATTAGAAGTTAAGGGTATGGCTGCCCTGTTAAATCTGTCTTTGCATGTCAGTGCCCTGTAGCTGGTTATTTTTGTCTTCTGACGATTAAAGTTTAAAGAGACGACCTGGTTTAAAAAGTTGAATTAATGAGGACTTCAAATTTTACTTGGCGTTCTCCTTCCTGTTAGGTCTTAATTTACATTCTTAATGGCCTTGTTGTCACTGCTCTCTTTTGGATTGTCAGTTTCATGCCCGTGCCCCCCCCCCCCCCCCGCTCAACGTTGCCACTGAAAACCAGGCGAGCGGAGGAGATCGAAGGGGGATCATATAGCTTCATTACACATAACACCGAGTGCAATTAAAGTTGCGAGTGTGCCGCTGACACCGCCTTTAAAATTAATGTGTCGGTGAAAGTCGGTCATTGTGGAGTGATCGTATGGCATGGCCGTGCACATAGGCGCAACTTTGCATAGAAAGGTGGCGGCGGTGACTGTTATCAAATGCTTTATTTAAGTCCCCATTTTCCCACAAGTCATCTGGCATTCTTTTGTTATTGTTGTAACGTTTCGGTTAGATCCTGAAATTGTTCTCAGCGACAAGAAACTCAGGACTGGGGAGCAATCCGATAACCTCTGTTCAATGGGCGGTGCCACATAAACAATGATAGGCTATATTAATCTAATCTGCTTCCAATCCTAATACAACTAATACCATAATTCAACCTTGACCTAGCCTACCCTATCCTTAATCATAATTGACGTGAAATAGCCTAACCGTATAATGAAATCTGTATGCAAATGTATACAATTTGACATAGGCGCTGTCGCCAAGTGTATTTTTGTTTATTGACAACCCAGGAAGGGTTTTCAAACTATGAACTACACGTATCAGAAAACGCGCGATATATCTGAAAATTCAAAACATCTTATTGAAATTTTGCAGCGCTCAGAAATGTGGTGGTGACCATGACCACACCATTTTGGAATGTGAAGACGACTCTACTCGCCATTGTAGCTATAGGAAGAGACACCTTGCCTTCGAGCACTCGCGCAGTCCGCTAGCTATAGGTCAATTACTGTTGTGCAACATAAGGCCGAGATGTGCTGTTTACTTCTAATAGGCCAGTGGTAGTACATGTAGTATGAAGTCTTTTAAGTCAAATAATATAGAAGTCTTACCGCTCGATCAGAATTTCACTTTGATTCAATTGGATGGGACATTGGACATTCGCATTGGACATTCCTGTTTGATTGTCTTTTGAACAGAGCTGTTGATCGTTGGTTGGGTAGCCAATTTTTAGCCATGTTCGTTAAGGTGAGAGGACGACTAATAAAGTTTTGTGGTAGTCGATATTGCCAAATATCACTGTATGCGGATGCAGCGTGAATGCGACAGTGGTAATTAAGCCTCATGGATTATTTTTTTTAATGTAACCGAAACAAGCAAGCTGAAGAAAAGAGGATTATAATTGCACATAATTTGTGAACTGTTAAATAATCTATATCTTTTTATGACGAATCTGATGCACCTGCAACTTATTAGTCAACAGTAGAAAAGCTGACTGCCGGAAGACACAGTGACAATTAATATATATTTATCGGGACATACACATGAAATTTTTTCTATTAGCTAAACGTATTTCCAATAGAGTTTTGGAAATACTATTTTGCAGATTCATTACTGCGATGCGTTACATTATTGGCCGGCTTTTGGTAATACTATCGATTTGTTTACCATAACTTTATTCCCCAAGGGATGAGGAATCAGGGGGAACAGTGATGGTTGTCGGATGCCGGACGGCCCGCTTGTTATGACATGCGCTAATCACCGACGTGCCACAACGTCAATGGCGCTTCAGCAGCAGATTTATTACTGGCTATGAAACCTGAGCGAAATATAAATTTGTTTTGAAAACAAATAAGAGAAGTTATTGATATTCATCAGTGTCCTAGAATATGACAGTCTCTTGGTAAATCTCTATAATAGCTGCGTTCTGTTGCCAGCATCTACAGTCTTGCATGTAATTCACATGCATTAATTCTATTTAATTTAGATGTACAATATCCTACTATGTACGTGGTAGATCGGTCGATATAATGTAGTGACTCTTTCTTTGATTCTTTCTACAGTGTATGTCTTCCTGTTTTTGTTACTGATTGTGTTCTACCTTCATGGTAAATTAAAGATGAATATTAATTCTCAAATGCATTCGTTTTCTTTCCGGATTTTAATCCTGTTTTTTCTTAACAATAGTCTCGGCCACCATTTCTTTCTATCCTTGTGGTACCTCCTAACCCGCAATTTTGGCCATGCTGCTAATTTTTGGATTTGACGGCTACAAATAAAAAAACTGGAAAAGTCACTTTGAGCAGTTTATTGAAGCAACTTCTGAGTAAAAGCATTTTCCAATAAGATTTTTTGAAAGTTATTCAAATTGAATTATTAAAAATTTGTTGGTCATTTATTTGAAAACTAATCCTTCTAAATTTTTTTAAAGACTTCGACGCAGCTAATGAATTACTTCGACTGGTATACTGCTATATTGCATCGTATCAGGCCACTTTCAGTTACGTGTATTACAGATAACAAATTATGGTAATTATTGATAGTATCGAAACTATTTGAGGCGCTTCTTAATTAACTGATCTCTAATTCTCCCTGTGATATAATTTATTGGATTTAATTGTCGTTGTAAGTCATGCAAGGGTTATGTTTTAATATCAATTCCTCAACGTCTGAAAGCCAACCGGAGTTGTATGGGAGGGTTTGATGCATAGCTACATGTACATGTAGCAGGGCTTGGACAACGCTACAGCGTTCTATCCTTTAATATTGGATAAGTACTCTGAGTCACTGGAACCTGCATGTGCGGTGCAGTGGCGGAACAGGGGTGGAAATATGGGCCATGCCTCCTCCCCCCAACTCTGGTTATAGTTAAAAATTGATCCATGAAATAACTTGAAATTCAGAAGCGCTACCTCCATCCCCTACTAACAACTACTATATGTACTTTGACATAAGTATAGTAGATTGTCAAAGATTGTCACAGGGGTTGTCAATGGTTGTCATTCTTTAGCTGCACTTAATACTTCATGCCTACCTACATGTATGCCGATTGATACCTGTATTTTCTTGTATTGCCATTTCTTGAAATAATAAAGATGAAAGAAAAAAACTGTAGTGAACCAGTTATGGGGATGAGTGATAGGCCATATCTGCAACGTTTTGCCTGACTTTCGGCTTTCCCCCGATAGTGAGTTCGCTTGGAAAGGAAATTGAACAGGCTTGAACTT
>JAQIWG010002130.1:0-21472 GCA_034695025.1 Chamaedrilus cognettii | reverse complement strand
TTTGTTTTCTTTGCCATTCTTTATTGCACTCAACTTGGTTCATGCCATCACAATTTACTAGCTTCGATTCTAACTGTAAATCCTGAATATTTATAAAATTGCATCGCTTGTATTCAACTTTAAGCTTGTCAACATTATTCTTGTACTGTAGCGGTTAGGCATAAGCGAAAGCCTTTTCTTAGTTCCATCTCTTTTTGTTTAACCTCGTTACGTCGCTGATTTGTACTGATTGAGCTTGTAGTCTGTCTTGTACTCAAGTAATAAATGAGAACTGAACTGTTCTGTTCCGAACTGAACTGTTCTGTTCTAAACTAAATCAGCCGTGAAATTTCGTAAATTCTATATAAAAACGTTCCACTGTTAACCGCTTTGTTGGTTTTACTCATTTTACTACATGAAGAGCCCTAAAAAATATGAAAATGGCGCCATCTTGCCAGCTTGTAAAATAAAAACCCTGTAAACTCGTTGATGAAGAAAGAGAGACAGAGTGCACTGAGTAACCTGTGCGCCACGCAGCACTCTCTCGCGCTCCAGCCTGCGCGCTGCACATGCGCAGCACTCAAACCCACATTCCTCGCACTTCTCCTCCCCCTCCACTCCCCCCTCCGCCGCCACCTCCCCCTCAGCCTCCTCCCCGGACCCCGGAGGCGGGGCGGAATCCCCGCCGGGTTTCACCGCATCGACTTTTTTCTTTGATTCCCTGCGCGAGATGCGGGAGCCCGGAGACTTGCCACCCCCCCCGGGTGAGACAGGGAGGGAGGGTCCTGTGGGTAGTGTGAGGGGCGCAGGGGGGGCAGAGGGGTCAGCTGGGGGCACGGGGGGGTTGCAGGGGTCAAGGATTGTTGGGTTGACGGAGCCGCCTTGTGCGGCAACGCTGATGACCACCGGCTGAGAGAACAAAATTCTATTGACGATTATTACGAGAATAATTCTCACATAATCTTTGGCTGTACTTAAAATAATGGTGGTGTCTATGCATGTATGTAATGGTAATGGTGTCTTAATAAATGGCTACATCTTAAAATATGCCGAGTCATTGTGATGTGTGTAAAACCTATGTATAGGCCGGGCCAAGGTCAAACCGAGCCATGAATGTGTGGAATGGAGCTAAGGGAGGGGGGGTTGAATTTTACGGACCGTGTGTAGTATAAAAGACTATTATGGTCCGGTTCTGAGTAAGAGAGCCACCTCAGATCCGCTCCCCCCTCTTTGGTCACCTTTCGCGACTTGCCCGGGGAGCTCTGTCATGCAAGTATATTCTTTGTTCCCCGACTTGCTGGGGTTCCGATCCAGTGGAGCTAAGTTTGGACAAGTGACGTGATATGCAAGCTTTGCATTGATTTGTGGGGTGTGTAATCTTGACGTCGTCTAAATATTAGGGCCCTGAGTCGCAGGCAGCAAGCATTCAAGCCACACTACACAAACTACACTCATTCCGACCAATAGGGTTACTCCATTTTAGACAAAATATGAAGTAAATAAATACAAAACTAGAAAAGCGACAAAATTCAGACTTAAACTCAACCCATATCAAAAGAAATCCTGAACCAATTCTAAAATAACCCTATTAATACATCAATGCATCAATGACCTCCTGCTGCGTCTTCTATTGGCAGGGGGGGATCTGGGTCAAAAAATGATCAATTACCTCCTGCAGCGTTTCCCATTGGCTGGGGGGATCTGGGTCAACCAATGAGCCCATGAGACGGAGGCATCTGCCCTGCAGAAGCAGCTCCTGCAATATCAAGCAAATACAATAAAAGCATAAACAAGCGTGTAGCATCCACTTCATTGATTATTCGATGAATTAAGCGTGTACTATAAAGCATGAATTAATCAATGTACTAACAAGGAATATTCCCATAGCTCAGAACCCTCCCCCTTCTTTAGACGTCTCTCAGAACGTGCCCCGTACTGCAAACCAATTAGTTATTTCCCAGTTTAAAGAGGGTTATCATTGCTGATGGACTTCATATGATTAGATTAGATGCGCAGGATGGGGCCCAAGTGAGAGAGTGTTGAATCAGTCAGGGTGATCTAGCCCTCGGCTCACTGGGCATTGAGGTGGATCAATGATAGACGCTGCAGCTACTGGACTTCATTAACAAGATAAAACAACAGAAAAAGTTTTGTTTTCTGATGTAAATCTAAAATTTGTCTCTGAGCCAAAGACAGTCGCAGCGATATATAGTGTATCAGCGCAGGCGGCGGACGCAATGTGTATCGTTACGCACCTTGGCGCGCAGGAACATAGAGTGTAGTCCAGCCAGGGCGCGCGCTGACGTCAGAGCAGCCATGATCATATCAGCCAATCGTCTGCAGCAATCAACCAGCTCGATCAATCAACCGCGACCAATCAAATTGATTACAGTGAGCTATGCTGAAATATTTAACAGCAGATCGTCGCGCTTCTCTTTAAAATGTGTGTAAAGTGTTATAACGCTTAGATGTAAATAATTAAAGGAATAATTTGTTCCGAGCCTGCAGGCCCAAAGATTACAGAAACTACACATCAACAATAATAGTAGTTCATTGCGCATCCGTTTAAAAGGGGTATTATGGCTCTTATTAGAGGTGTCAAACAATGAGACGCCTATTCAACCAGTATAATGATAATGCTGACGTGGTGAGGCAGTTCCATTCTGCCTCGGTGGCGCTGAGTACCGGAGTGTCTCGCACCAGCTCATCTATCGCCTGCACCACGCACACAACACACAATCCACCTTCACACAATCACATCTACAGACTGATTGTAGGCGGCAGCGTATGGATTGTTTGCATTAATGTTGATAGTGATTGAAAGGATCAAAATAGTGTGTTTTCAATACACATTGTACAGTAAGTGCAGTTAACACAGGAGTTCATTGATAGTAGGTATAAGTACACTGGTTGCAAGTATCAGTACATTGATCACAACATCTCTGCAATATTATTGATATAATAATATTAGCAGTGTATTAAAACCAAACTGAATTAAATGTAAAAAACCTTAAATAACCTCTAACAAATTGTAGCCAACGCTACAAAAAACGATTTTTGTCATTGGAGCACCAATGTCCTAGCAGATACAAATACTAATAAGCTCAATGGGTGTGAGAGTGAAATAAGGGTGTTTCCGTCCGGTAGACACACACAGACCCGCAGTATGGCGGGGCGCTGGCGCGCGGCCCGCGTGGCCCCGTGAGTCTCTGCTGCGTGCACCGCCAGCATGTCGAGCATGAGGGCCGCGTGATGCAGCAGCACCTCCGCACACTCACGCTCCACAGGCAGCGACATCTGGCGCATAAACCGGCACTCAGTTACACACCTTTTAAACACACGGAAGATATATGCCGAATTAGCAGATGAACTGAACCAAGCACCTTTTAAACACAGCAAGATATCTAAAGACTGAACCTGTACTGATTCACACACCTTTCAAATACACACAAGAGCTACATTACTTTGCGCATTTATACTTTAAAATATTAATTACGGCGATCCACACACACTCGGCAGTAAGTGCAATTGCATGCGATATATCATTAGATTTATATTGGTATTCACCATTGCGAGTTAACCTCGAGTTGGCTCAATCGACGCTTGTGTGACGTCACGCTAGGCACAGGAAATTGACAATGGTCACACTCAACTCGCCGACAATCTTCAGATATCTTGGGATATATTCTTTTAAAAATGACACATATTGTAATGGAAGCTTGGGCTCCTTGCATCCAAAAATGTAATATGGGATATTTTTCGCCGAGATACCCAGAATCTAGAGATATTCCATTTTGGTCCAATGGTTATCACTGCTAAGCAGCCTACTATAATGGATTAAATGCCTAAAAAAAGGCGAATGACTCAAGAATGGCTTTTAGGATAACAAATGCCAGAGGGTCAGAGAGAAGAAACGTCAGCAGAGTTAACAGAGTCATTCACACACACAGCAGGATGCTGCTAGTACAAAGGCGTGCAAGTAATGAGCGCTGTCAGACCTCATTGTCAGCGGGATGTCGGGGTGGATGTAGGTCACGCGCTCGCACACAGAGCTCCTCCGAGACACGCACAGCTGCAGCCAGCACCTGCTCAGCCTGCACACACACAGAAGTGTTGGACACACTGCCTGTATGCTCACATGACAACTGAACACATGAATCCCGGAGTACAATCAAAATCCAAAAATAGACTGCACGACAATTCAATAACCGCGCAGACCTGATAGGTCCCCGATGATGTATGCGAAGCCTATTATTACTGTTATTATTACCTGCAGCAGATGTTCGTGCACTCGCTCGGCGCGCGTTTCTCCGTGCGCGAGGCCCCAGTATATGCGCGCATGCTGCACCATTACGCGCACAGCCTCGCGTTCACAGCGCTGAGCCATCAGCTCGCGTGCACCACGCTCCAACTTCTGACAAACGACACACAACAGCGCCGGTTGTATACTCTGGCGAGGAGGACTGACTGACGAATGACAGAGGTACAATCTCTGGTAGGCAGTGGATAGCCGCTAGCATTGCGCGCTGGGTAAATAATTAAATCATCGCCTATTAAAAAATATTCCAACTGTAAAAATACCGTAAACGTTACTATCAGTGAAAAAATATCAAATCGGAAACTAAATCATCATTTGTTATTAAATTAAGTAAATTAATGAAAACCGTTTGTTATAATCATCATTCAATAATATACAATTAATAAAAAACAATGATCGGCCAAGACTAGAGCCGTACTAGAGACGCCATACCTCGCGCGCTGCCATCAGCGCGTCGTAGTCATCGGGCCTGTGGGGCGTGACAGGGGGCGAGACTACAGGCAGCTGGCTCCGCCTCCCGGACTGATGATTGACAGCCTCCAGGTCGAACTGACCTAGCCTGAACTCGAGCCGCGCGCAGAGGCAGCCAATCAGGGAGGACTTGTTGGGTCGGGTCGAGCGCAGGCCGGTGAATACTGTGAGGGCATTGGTCAGAATGCAGCGCGCCTGGAGACAAGCACCAATAGGCAGACAATCAAGATTAGAGGTTCTGATTCACATTGGGTCCAGGATGCATTGCCGCTGCTATTGACATCGCACTGTATCTGACAATTGTTCGGTGTAAACAAAAATTGAATTGATCGGAAGACTTAGCTTACAATTCGCAATCTCAGCTATTAAACTGCAAATATAAATTGGCAAAATCAAGTCACGAATCATTTGACCAAAGTTCAAAATGTCGCTTCAATTGATGCATACGATCCTGAGTTAAGATAATGAACGATTCGACCAAAGGAATGGATGTCAACTCACGTAGGTGTTTTCAGTAAATAATCCTCAGCCAAATCTCAACTCTAATTGGTGCATATGGCCCTGAGTGCGCAAACTCCATTTGATGTATATGACGCTGAGTGTGTCATCTCAAATGGGTGAATATGGCCAAGAGTTTGACTTACTTGAGTGAGTCTCTCCCTCTCCACTAAGTCTCGATTGTGCAATGTTGCCTCACACATCAGCATGGACGCCTCGAACCAAAACCTCTCGTCCGCAGCGCACACAGCCTGTGCACGCACCAACGCATGCACCCTCTAGTATCACGCACCGCTCACACGGTCTGTGCACGCACCAACACATGCACCCTCTAGTATCACGCACCGCTCACACGGTCTGTGCACGCACCAACACATGCACCCTCTAGCATTATGCACCGTGCACACAGTCTAAGCCGACCAAACAGATGCAACAGCCCCGTTCAATCCGATTCAACATAATGACTGTCTCCTACAGATACTAAGTTCAATTAATACCTCATTGGTGTTGCTGCATTATAGTGAAGAAAAACGATGAAAATGGCTTCAAAATAGCGCCACGCCAGGCAGACTCGTCGAGGCTCGCTGCGTGTCGAGGAGGAGGCTTGATAAGCAAAGTGCAAAGTCGCAGTCACAAAGTGCATTTTAACTACAATATCCAACTATGGGCTAATAATTACTAGTTCAAACAACAATCTCAGCAACAATAATTCTATGCTGCCAGTAGACAGGGCGCGGGTTACCTGAGCTTGTAGACAGAGGGAGACAGCTTGTGTGTACTGGGCCTCAGCGAGCGACAAGCGCGCCATCAGCAGCAACGACTCACTGAGCACGTGCTGGTCGTCAAACGCCTGTTTCACACCCAAATAAAACATATCTGACCAATAAAAGCCCGTTTCACACCCAAATAAAACAAACGGATGAACAATGACACCGGAATAAAACAAATTGATCATCAACTATTTTCCATTTGACGTTTCACACGACACACCAAACTCCAACGTTGGGGTGAGAATCCTGACCTCAGATCCGATAGCTTTTGACCAATATATAGGTCAAATTGCTATATGCGCAGTTGCGCACCTTCCAATAGAACAGTCAAACAAGGCGTGCTAGTATGAAGTACAGTACAGGAGGCTAGCAGGGATAAATGTGAAGAAGTACCAAGGCAGCAGTCCTGGCCGCAGTCAGCAGGTCCATCACAGGCTCGCTGATGCCCTGCAAAACAACAGACAAATATCAACATTTCACGCCTTTTGAAAGTCGAGCAGATTGCTCGACAATGTAAATCAAACACATTTGTATTTCGATTACTCTCAAGATCTCGTAGTTTAGAAATCAGCGATGGTTGTATCAGAGCAAGGTTAAAACGTGGACAAATTCAGTGGATCAAACAACATTTTAATAAATGATCTCAATAGAAAAACAGCAGCACAACTGCATTTAAATTTGTTTTACTGCAACTTTTGAAAGTGTAGGTCCAAGAGATTGCTGCCACCAATTTCAACGCGACTTAGAATGAAGACGTAAACGAGGCGAAAGCGGTCAAGTGCCCGCACGGATATATGTATGGCTGTTTGTGTGGCTGTATATGTAGATGCATGTGTGGATATGCAGATACGCACGCTGTCCAAGAGCATGCGGCTAGTCCTCAGCCAGATGTCAGGCAGGCTGGCCTCGGGCACTGGACACAGATGGGCCACGCTGTCCGCCTGCACAAAACAAACATCATCAGCATCTCACACCTTTTTATCAAACGCGTCGCATTATTTGTCAATAAACGGGACATATTTTACTATTTTCATATTAAACCCTGCAAGCCGGGGAAGTAGGAATTGACTTGCAGCCCAGAACTCCCCGAGCGAGTCGTAACTAAGGAAGGGGGAGCGGTTCTGTGGCGGCCCTCTTACGCAGAACCGGTCTGTAATAGCCTTTGCTACTACACACGGTCCTTAACGCCCAACCCCTCCCCCCCTTATTTTCATATTTTTTAGACCTGTAGAATATTTTGCAATATATATTTGATATAGTATGAATCAAACGAAAAGAAAACAAATGGGTTATCTCTAAATTTTTTAGCAAAATTGGCCGAATGATTGACCTATAAGAGCCATGGTCCATAGCCCTGTCCTCGTTCCACCTGAGTGCATGTAGAGCTTACCATAGCAGTGGCGCTTACTGGTGAGTACAAGTAGAACTTACCTTGGCAGTGGCGACCTCTAGCTGAGCGGCTACAGACGCTGCACTTTTTACGACCATGGACTGCATGTTGCGTCTCGCCACATACTCCTCTCTGCATCTACAACACGCATACACAACAGGCCAATTAAGCCGCAACAAGAGCAGCGGGCTCAAAATCCATTTAGACTAACAAAGACGCAAACGAGACATTGAGGGCTTTGGAAATGTTGAGCGATAAGAGCAATAAACAAAATAGTATTGGCGCTAATTGGGTTGATATTCTGACCGGGCAAACGATTATATTCCATTGAAACCTGTTGCAGTGCATGCTTTGTGTGCGGAGGATCAAATGGTATCCAATTAGATCCAAACACACAATACTGATCAATAACTCTAACAAGATCTACATAGATAGAGATCATGAGAAAAGCATTGGATATGGTAATCATTCTATTATTCTAATAATAGCGGAGTTAGTCTAGAGCATTTCGTCGTCCCAGGACGTCACAGGGGACTAGCAGTAGACGGAAAGAAAGCGGTAGAGTAGAAGAGAGAGAGTGAATACTTTGCTTGGTCGGCGGCGTTGAGAGCGCAGTCGGCGAGACGACGATGATGCGTGACTCCAGCGGTCAGTCCCAGCTCCACACACACCTCCATCGAACTGAAACCGTGCCACAGCCAATAATATAAACCCACGCCAGGATAACACGAAACCGGGCCAGGTAAAGGACAGTTAATGTAAAAGGGCTAGGTCAACGTCAGATAGTAATAAAGTTATTTAAACGCATGTTAAAGACAATCAACAAATGCAATGTGTTATATATTGGAAGCATCTCTAGCATGTTGATCCTTGATAAGTAGCCTACTCTTGACATTCACCATTACTTAATGACAAACATTCTTTTTCTCAATGGTCTAACAATGAAACTGATAGGCCATTTGCGCATGATCAATTGTTGTCAGCACTAAACATTCAGGGCCGATTCGAGATTAGTACCTTGACTTCAACTTTTAGAAACCTTGAAATTAATCAAAATTAACGAAAATCTAGTTTAATATCAAAATTTATAATATCATGCTCACATTAAATTTAAATTTAAATAAATTTAATTCATGTGAAAACAACTTATTGCTTAAATTTATAATAAACTCTAGGCGTTTTCAAATGGCAGTTATTATAGAAAATTATTAAAATCCCTTCATTGCCAATAAGGGTTCATAGGTAGACGTCTGATACAAGAATGCGAAGCATTAATGACGAAATGCACTCCAAGGCATAAATATATTTTTAACAAGTCGCTAAAAAAGGTGTGAATCACGTGAGGTGCGTGAGCGCGCCGAGAGCGCGACTCTTGACGACGTGAGAGGCGATCAGTTCGAGCAGGACGAGCAGAGGCAGCGCCAGCTGTGTATGGCCGAGCTCTCGCAGGCGCGCCACCAGCCACTCCAGATACCACACCGTCACCGTCTGCCGCATACAAGCACGCATAGTTATTCAATATTTACCATTCATATGGGTTAGCACCATATACTATATCATATATTAATTATATATCGCGTATCATTCGCACCTCTAAATTAGATAACGAAGCAGATACTTCGCATATGTGCACGAATAACTAGGAACTTAAGATCTGCGAGATATATTAAATCGTTTGCAGAAACTATTATTTGCTTCCACTCTTTTAGGGTGAATTTCAAGCGTGACCCGTGGATGCGTTTTGGCAGTTTAAGAACTGGGTGTACTCGCAGACTATTCCAGACTAATTCAGTGCCTCAAGGTTTAGCAAAGAACTGCTCCCCCTTCTTTAGTCTCGTTTACGACTTGCCCCAGGAGCTCTGAGCTCTAAACCCATTCTCTCCAACCCCAGTCTGCAAGGGGTTTACTCTATGAATGCGGTGCGTACCGGTTGAATGATGGTCTTGTCGGTGACCCCGGTGGACGTCAGCATGGTCTCGTGACTGAAGGCCGTCACTGCCTCGGCGGGCACGCAGTACTGTGCCCACTCGGTGAAGCTCTCCGGCAGTCGGTCCACCATCGCGACCAACTTATCTGCCTGACGACACAACGCGCAATCGTTCAGTGATATAATACAAACTGACAATAATTATCGATAAGAAGCATTTACAATGCCGCACTTAAACGCCAAGCAAGCGCATAAATTAGCTTATTAACTGTTGACGTCTAATTAGCGCGCTTGCTTGGCATTTAAATGCGGCATTGTGACAAGAATTTGTCTCTTATACCCAAAGCCACCAGCAGAGAATGACGAGTTACGGTCGGTATTCGACAGTTATCCCTCCGATCTGCAAATATCCAGAGCAGTTGATTTGTTTCAATAATTATGTGTCTCGTTAGGCTCTCCATTAATCTCCTCCGGCTCGTTTTTCCACAATGAGATAAGCAGGAGATATCGGTGTCTGTCATTATTTATCCGCTCAGCTTCCTGTCACGCACTGTAGATAAGTGGTTGTAGTTTAGATTGTACACGTGTACATCCCCGAACTTTCATCTTTCGACGCCAAAAGAGAACTTTAGCTCGCTATTATAATAATAAAAAAAATATTATTTGATAGACAGCAATCAATGTATCATCAGCAGTATCGCATCCTTGGTTTCATGATAGCAGAGTCAGATGGTTCCCAGTTGTACAGCACTTCAAGCCAGCGCTCCATCCTGATCCTGTTCTCCACACAAACTAAACCCCCCAAGTTCCCTGCCCAACACCTCCCCACCCAGACAGACCTTAGAGCCGACCTCCTTGACGCCGCGCGGACTTTTAGCCGCGGCGGGTTTAGCCTTCTTCTCACCGCCAGGGTGCGTGGCGGGGGGCTGAGAGCTGATCAGCGTCAGCGTCGCGCCACAGCTGCCCACCGACACCTGAATAACATGCGCATAATGTCAGATGTGTATCAAATCCTAGCTAGCTGGGATTAATCCAAGAGTCATCCCCCATGCAAGCTGGGAACAAAGAATTGCAAACCAGAGCTCCAAACAAGCGAGTTGCAAAGGCGACTAAAGAGGGGTTAGCGATCTGTGCATGGTACTCCATGAGAGAACAGAACTATACTAGTCTTTGCTACTACATACGGTCCAAAACTTCCAAATACCCTAACTGTGATTACTCACCTCCCGCCAGCTGGGGAGCAAAGAATTGGCTTGTAGCCAAGAGCTCCCTGAGGCTCAAAAGGATTGAGATTCAAGAGGCAAGATAAGAGGGTTGATGTTGAAAGGGGTTTGAGTTGACCTTGAGTATGCAAAGCGCGAGTGTGTAGGCGGTGAGGCAGTGGTGCGTGTGGTCGGGCGCGTCGCTGCCACACATGAGTGCGAGCAGCGTGTGCGCGCGTAAAAGCGCGTCAAGTTGTCTCACGTTGCACAGCGCAGACAGCTGGATGCACGGGTAGCGCGCCGACACACCTGCACACAAACACAATACACACAGCGTAATCATAAGTATATAAACAGTTCACAGCTGCGGTTTGGGTTTGAGTTCGGGGGTTTAAGGACAGGTTTAAAACAACACCGAAAATATCGTAACTGCAAAATACAAATAAATGATGAATCAAATTGCTTATAAAAATTAAATAATAAAATATTCCCCTATATAACATGTAATAACTGAGAGAAAAATAAGGCACTAGACCACAGCTTCAAGTTTCAGATCTAATTGTGCATTTATATCGCAACCCAACCGCCCGGCGATCTTGTGTCGGTTTTACCTATCTCAGAGTTGTCGGGTGGTGGATAGCATTCTTCCATTGTTAGTCCAGGATGCTCCGCTCCCTCCGCGGTCCCTGCTCCATCTGCCGGGAGTGTGGCGGAAGCATCTGGGGGGATTTCAGGGGACTTATCCCCTTTCTTGCCTTTCTTGCCTTTCGGCTTTTCAGTCGGCGATTTGGGAGCGGCGGGTTTCTTTTTGTCGGCCGACTTGGACTTGAACGGTTTTGTCTCTGAAATAAAGGTGTGAAATGAGAATAAAAGCGTATTTAGCGACCATGATACACGGCTTACAATTAATAGCTGGTGCGATTAATTATCATCAGCATCATCACCCTATCCTCAGCAGCCTCGGTCCATCCACCAACTCTCACTATTACCTCAGCAGCCTCGGTCCATCCACCAACCCTCACTATTACCATTATCTTCATCAGTGTCATCATCATCGTACCCTCTACAGCCAGTGCTTGCTCAGCGGCCCTGACGAGGTTAAGGTCGAGGTCACAGGTCAGGTTGAGCAGGGTGTCCACGGCCCAGTGGAGCAGGTCCTCCCAGTCGGGCAGCTCCTGGCAGTAGCGCCACTCGGCAAACTCCATCAGCAGTTCTGCCTTGAGATGGATGCCCTCCTCACTCTGAGCCCAGAACAGCCTAGCATTACTGAACTTTCTTGCTAAACAATTCTGGGAGTAGATGATTGGTGTAACGAGCTATAATTTTCATCAGCACCTCCCCCCCCCCGCGAGTTTATTTCGAGGGAAAATGGAGAGAAATTGAGACATTGTCTATGAAATTATGGCGTTTGGGGCGCTTTTCTGGTGGATCAAAAATTTTTTAGCAAAAAACACGATAATTTTAGGCCTTTGGAACAAAAATTGCACTCTTAAAAATTGGCACCATTGTGTAACCATTCCATTAAATCATGAAAAAGCCTCTTAATGATGAGGGCGTGTAAGCTGTAGAGCTTACACGCTAAAACTTCAACTCTTTGACGCAACCTGACCTTGAGAGCCTCTACTGCCGCCTGATAGGCCTGCAGCTGTAGCATCTGCTGTCTGCAGCCGACCGCCACGTCACGCCACACTAGCGCCAGCACTTGCTCCGGCTCCTTCTGCATTACACAGTCAGGCCAGACTAGCGACAGAATCTGCTCCCGCTCACTGCATAATATCACACAAAAATTCAGATTTTAAAACCATGAATTTCTTATTTAAATAGTTATTAAGAATAATTCAGCATCTAACTTAATTTTAATGAACCTCAAGACTCACGTTAAACTTGAGAATATCAGCGTCGAAGCTGACTCCGAGCCTCGCCTTGGCGAGCACCAGGTGCTGATAGATGAGTCTGAGACACACATGCACAAACCAGCGCTCAGCTGAGGGAGTAGTCTGAGACACACATGCACAAACCAGCGCTCAGCTGAGGGAGTAGTCTGAGACACACATGCACAAACCAACACAAACAGATGGCGAGAACATTTCCCTGTAAGCCGGGAAACAAAGAATTGGTTTACAGCCTAGAGCTCCCCGGGCGAGGCGTAACAGACGACTAAGAAGGGGGAGCGGTTCTGTGAGCAGCCCTCCCGCACAGAATCGGACTGTAATAGTCTTTGTTACTACACACGGTCCTTACTACAACCCCACCACCACTATAGCGAGAACAATGGCGCCATAGGTTCTAGAAGCAGGAGAGAAAGAGGGATGTACATCTTGTGATGGGTGCGCGGCATGTCAGTGACAGCCTTCTCCATGACCCTCATGCCCTCTCTCCACTCGCACTACAACACAACCATACATCCACACATACACACAGCCATACATCCACACATACACACAACTATACATTCACAAAGATGCTCTGCTCCAAGACCCTCATGCCTTCCCTCCAACCACACTACAACACAACCATACATCCACACATACACACAACCATACATTCACACATACATCCTGCTTCACATTCCATCTCACACCACTATAATAGACGAGAAGTTTCACTATAAACATGTGTACTTCATTTAACAATTCTATGACACCTTACTACTCTACATTTAACATTCTAAACTTATCTACACTACAGACAAATACCTAACCATTAACACAACAAGCTTTGTACCCACATAATCTGACAAATTGGAGGCAGCGCCTGATATGTGCGCGTAGTTGGTATCCAACCAATGGGAATGCTCGATACATACGGAGTCTGTGTAGGACTGGAAGAGCACTGCATAGAGATTGGCCCTCAGCGCCAGATCATCCTCGCATCCCTTGTGCTCAACGCTGGCCTCAGTCCCCCCATCAACCTTGCCCTGAGCCCCTGCATCCCCTGCGTGCTTGTGGGCTTCGTGCTTGGACCCCATCGGAGAGGCCCCTGTGGTCCTAGGTGCCCCCGGGGGAGCTCCAGCCGCCTTGGGGCCCCCTGCAGGGGCTCCAGTGGGCCTAGGGCCCAAGGGGGGGTTTGGCCCCCCAGGTTTGTTAGTCGCGGAATGAGCGACCCCCGGCTTTGCTAAGTCAGCAGGGGCGGCTGGGACTGAGGGGTCCTCAAGGGGCCCCCCGTCAGCCTGGCCTGCCCCCTGGCCACAGCATCATTGTCCATTATATAATATATTAGGAATTAGAACTACCAGTATCATCACTGTCTCCAGTTCAAGCTACATTACTGTGTACTCGCATTGGTCCATGATATTTAGAATTGCCAAAGCTTTATCAAAATACTAAACGATGCGAGGTATAATGACGCAGAATTAATTATTTATATCATTAATATCGTAGACTATAAAGTAAAACAAAAAAGTTCTTCAGACATTAGATAGTGCAAGATATTGTCATTTCAAGAAGGATATTCTCACTGCAGGTTTGGATGCAATTACATGATATAAAGGTGTGCTGATACAGTTACACAAAATAAAGATTTGTCCAAACACCTGCACAAAATAAAAGTCTGCCCATACATCTGCACAAATAAAGGTGAGCGGATTCGTTAATAACCTGTTGCACGACGTGGCGCGGTCTGTCCGTGGTGCTGTGTATACAGGCGAGCAGGGTGACAAGCTGGGCCCTCATCAGCTGACGCTGGACGGGCTGACCAATCAAAGCCAGCGCTGCATTCCAGTAGTGGCGCGCTGCGCTGAGCACGAGCTCGTAGCTGCGCGCAGTGCACGCGTATCTGCAACCAGAGCACCAGCTACACCAGCCACTTCGGCAAGGCATAACAATAATTATTTCTGTCATAATCTTGGACTAAAACATAATTAATAAAGAATGAGGGAATATAATACTGCTCTTCAAAAATTCGGACAAAAAGTATTACGGTTTAATTTCAGAAATTTTTGATATAGCTGTGGAATTAAATTGTGAATACTTTGCCGACATAGCGAGCGAGTGAAGGGGAGGGCAGAGATCAGAGGATTTAAATAAGCCGTGAAACCCGTCAGACCCCGAATTGTCATCAGAGATCACGATTCCTATTAAAATCAATTTCTTACTGTAAAGACTGCAACGGTGAAACTGTTGCAATTCAAGTAACTAAATATAGAATTGTGTGCAGGATATTAATCAGCACAAAGCAGCAGGCTGTACTGACCGCGCAGACTGGGCAAACAGGTCTAGCGCGTGTCTAACGTCCGTATTCTGTCCACTTGGGTTGAGGATGAGGGTTTGCCCATAGATGGAGCTAGCGTAGGCCAGCAGTTGTGCCGCTCTCACGTTCCTAGAACTAATCGACACAACAATCTACAAACAGTCTGTTTGGTTCTCAAACTTACAGGGATATTTAACAATAGCTAGTGTAGCAGTGCTATTCATTAGTGCACAATTAATTTTTAGCGGAATATCACACAACAAAATAGTTCCAACAATAGGCTGGAACTACTTTGTTGGAATCACTACAGAACCAGCCATTCAACTTCTTAGGACAACGGAGCACTAAAAAAATCTGCCGATTGCTTCACCAAATGAGGAAATATTTTGCCAAATGATTAAATATTTAGACAAGTGAACAAATATTTTGCCCACAAAATTGCAGATTCCGGCAATTGGAAGAACAAGCCCCACCTACTCACCTCGCCGCTTCACTCCCGCCCACACCCACAGCACAAGGCGTGTTCACTGCGCCCAGAGCGCTGGGCATGCCCGCCTGCAGCGCCCGCTCAGCACAGCGCATGGTCGCAGCGTGGTCCGAGGCAGCGAGGGCGAGCGAGGCGAGGCGGGTCCACGCCTCAAGGGCGAGCAGGCCGTCCGACCAGCAGCACGACTCCACCAGGTCTGCCACCTGGACACACACACCATCAATCATCGTCACACAATTGGCCGTATACGCACACAAAATAAAGGTGTATAAATAGACTGCCAGCATAACCAACAATTAGTATAGCCAATGCTGACTGATTTGCTGGCTAGCATTTTGCATACGTTCTTTATTTAATTTATTGCTTTCTCTTATTATTGTTTATTGCTCTATGGCTCGCGATGAAATAAAGATATTCATCTAAAGAAACGCGAGAAATATTTCAATTATATTAAATTTAATTAATTTTTTCAATTGTATAAATATTTGCGTAATGCGTAGAAGTTAACTCACTGCCCCAGATACACATACCCCCCCCCAGAGCGGTCCCTGTACCTCGGTGATGGAGAGAAGACCAGTCTCCTTGCACTCCACTGGCATGGCGTCGTTGGAGAGCACTTCAAGGGCCACCATGGCCCTGGTCATGGCGTCCTGGCCCTCCACACTGCCCTGCATAGCAAGACTAACTGTTAGAGACCCTCCATACCATACTGTAAGTACTTCCATGATTTGCTCATTATACTTCTTAAGACTAAGATTTTTCTTTAATGAAAAAGTGAATGAGGCCTCTAATTTTGATTAAAGCTGAAAAGTAAAGTTGCTCGCGTTTTTAGTAAGTCACTTCACTTCATTAAGTGGCTTGCTTCAATAAAAATTAGGGAGCTCATTCACTATTTCATTCAAGGAAAATCTTAGTCCCAAGAAGTATAATGAGCATGTCATAAAATATCTTATCGTTTGTTATTTAACACTCTGCACATTCACAGCAAAAACATATGATGATGACATTGTGCTCAGTGAAGGAATTTTAGTTTTTTAAAATCTCACTAGGAAAACCTGAGAAAAAGCTTAAGAAGTGTGCGCGAATTAGGGCCCAGCTGATACCTCGCTGGCGGTGCCAAAGGTTCGTCCGACGGATGAGAGCAGCCAGTGTTTGACCTTGACCCAGGTCCGCAGCAGCGGCTGACGCACGCCGATCGGTATGACGTCATGGGGGCGCGACCCGTCCGTCACACCGAGCGCGTACTCACACACCTGGCACACACACGGTTAAACACATACTCACACACCTGACGCACACTCTCGTTATCAAACCCAAACTCACACACCTGACACACACGCGCTATCCAACAAACACCTTTAAAATTAAAAGAATGGATGAAGATGTGAAGAAAAATTATTATAGGGAATAATAATAAGAATATTAAAGTAACGCAGTTTTAAAGGGTATATCATTAGCATTAGGTGTCTTCGGTCGCTGGAAGCCATTATGAAGGTGTGTGTCTTCCTTGCTTGTGCTATGATTAAGGTAAAATACCTTAGTCGTTACACAAGCAAGACACAAGCAAGGAAGACACACCTTTATAAAGCGATTGCCACTGTTACCTCGAGAGCTGCCTGTAGTGCAGGCAGCGCGGCCGAGTCCAACCCAGTCGGCCCCCCCTCCGTCGTCGCGTGCTTCCCCCCCTTGCCGCCCCCCTTGGCCCCCACCGCCACCCCCCCCGCCCCCGCTGACGCCCCGGACACAGAGGGGGCGGGGTGCTCCTTTGACTTCCTCAGCGGCAGCTTCGACTCGCTGTTAGATTTGATCTGTGCAAGACTTTCATCAGCTGGGGCAAGCGGGGGGTTGACCCAGGGCAGGGTGAGCCCCAGGGCGAGCGAGTTACACAGGCTGACCAGCAGCGCAGTCTCACTGCACCAACAACAAAACGGCTTTAAGTCTGAGTCAGTGTCTGAAGATGTCATCAGCAGCCTTCATAGCCTCTATAGAGGAAGAAGAGCACGACATAGGCTGCTACTGTAACAAGTAAGGCCCGTAGCATAGGAGCTCATCCCCTTTTGAACTTAAATTTTTATCACACAAATACATATGCCATATAAATTTCTTAAAAAATTACTCTCCGCACGGCAACTATCAGTGTGACAACAAATCATCTGTCATGATGTTCTACCTCCAGTACTATTACAATGAGTTGTGTGACCCGCATTATTGTTCCAAAATATTAAAACAAAGCCGGGTTCTCGGTCAAGCGCTAAAATTAAATCCGAGGTCATGACGTCACCTCATCCAATCATCTCAATCACTGATCAAGCAATCCGGTCTGAGAGTAGCAGCGCACCCGTCGTGTCCGGTGGTGCGTAGCGCGCCGACCAGACTCTGCACGCACTCTGCGAGCTGTGCATGTCGATGCGTGCGTAGTGCGTGCGCGCTGTAGTTCCACACGTAGGCTGCTGCGCTGCAGACGAGCCACACCTCGCAGAGCTCCACACCAATGTGCGCCGCACGCACAAAGTGTCGCACGGCTGCGCACGATAGCTCACACGTCCACTGACTGCATACGCACACACAACTGCAGTAAGCAGTAACGGAAGCGATTCTCAGCAGAATTTATGCCGTATTCGTCATTCATGCTTTGTTTGTCAAACAAAATTGTCACAAAAGCTACTGTAGCGCCCATCACTGTCCTAGTGCCCTAAGATCTGCAACAAATCAATTTATAAAAATTTACCACAAATATTAAGTTTCACAATTTAAAAAGGTGTGAACAAATTAAACTGTACATCTGCACAAAGCCATAAAGTCTGCTGTATAGTACTAACGCGTAGTAGACCCAGGCTGGCATTTCCTCGATACGGGGGGGCACCCAGCCCCGCGGCCTCACGCGCGTGTCCTGAGGGGGAGCGGGGACGTCCCACAACTCCGCTCCCTCACTCCGCAACAGCTGCGCCAGTGCCTAGACCATGCAACGATACTCAGTGCAGCACATCGTCTAAGGTTTATGTGTAATCAAAGCATTTATTTCTAAAATACTTTGAATTACACGCAGCTCAGCACTAAAAGAGAAATGCTATTGTTTGAAAGCAGCAGGTTATGAATGGCATTGTAAGCAGTGGCAACCTGATGACAACTTCTTGTTCAATACAAGTCGGACTAGCTGGAAGATTGAATTTAAATCTTGGAGAAAATAAAGTTTGATTTCATCTCCTCGCTGGTGCAACAACTCCAGCTCAATCAACATCAAACTAAGTGTGATCAGATGTGTATGGTGTGATGCGATGTGTGATTGTGTGTCATGTATCTAGTGCGGTATGTGTTGTGTGTGTGTGTGTGTGTGTGTGGTATGTGTAGTGCGTGCGCGTGTGTGTGTATGTGTGGTATGTATATGCGTTATTTCCATACCTCAGCGCGAATGAAGTGCACCTCGGCCAGCATGCGCTGCATGTCTGCGTCGTACTCCCCCACCACTCCCACGCCCTCCCCGACCCCCTCGCCTCCCGCCTCCCCCCCCTCCGCAACCGTTGCACTGACCAACTTTTTGCCCCCCTTGCCCACCTTGCCTCCCCCGGACAGAACGATACCCTGGCTGCCCGGCCCCCCCCCTTTAGCCTCCCCGCCCCCTCGGCCCTTCTCGGGGGTGGGGGTTGCGTTGTTGTTGGAGTTGTTGCGTGCGGGGGACGCAGCGCGAGACTTGGGCGCGACTGTGAGGGACACCTTGTCCTCTCTGAGTGTACGCGCAGCAGTAATGTGTAAGTATAATTGACTCCTTCACAACTTCGCTACAGCCAATGACATAATTGATCCTGGAGCCTGACTCCGCCCACTCAAATTTTGGGTTGGCCTACAAAATGCCCTAACCAACCGACTAACGTTGTTGCTGATGATTGGTTCAGAATTAGAACTGTCACCTGATGCACCAATCAAGGTTCATGTAACAATTAGATTAATAGCAAAACGCATTACGTCCGATTGCAAACATGGTGCAGATGCAGAGACACAATCTCAAGTGCCTGTGATGTCATTCTGGCATTCGGTCAATTATGAGTGTTGGACTAAAATGGACAAAAAAATAAGTGAAGAAAAAAAGATCAAATGAAGAAAAAAAGATCAATTGAGCTGTACAGCAGAGGGTAATAGTACGCCTCGCATGGCATGTATAAAGAGTAGTCGTACGCCTCGCTGGGTGCGCTGCTAGGCGGGGCGCAGGCCCATCGTCCATCGTCATAGAGCAGACAAAAGCGTGCGGCCACGCGACACACGTCCCACACTTGCTGCCTGCGCGCCAGCCTGGCCAGGTCTGCCCACAGGCGTGCCCTGCAGACAACGTTTCACACCCTTTTTAGCGCACGAAACTCGCAATTAAGCCACTGAACAAAAGGTTTTCACTGATGCGCAGCGTACCCCCGGTATATCTCCTTTTAATATGATTTGCATAATTTTTATTGTCCTATCCCAATTACACAAAGTATTTAGAGCGCTGCAAGTGCGGTAAGCATACAGATAAAATAAATCAAAAATCTCCGAGAGGTTCCATGATATTCCAACAAATATTTCACAAGTTGGAAGTACGGGAAGGTAGGGGGCGTCACCGTTCCCTGTGATCGCAGGCACAGACGCGCGCCAAGTGTTCGTCAGCCTTTGAGTCGCAGAGCTGATAGTGCTGCGCTTTGTTCGCCAACTCTTGCACGCGCGCCTCTACACCTCGCGTGTAGACCGCACCTACACACGCACACAACACACACACATAACATCAAGCCTTTAACGTATTCATTCCTTCTCTTCCGTCAACTACCACTACGTGGCCCTTCTACTTTTCACGCATAACATTTAACTCAGAAAAAAATTGTTTAACTACTACAAATATTTATAAACCATCAAAACTTGTTCAGAAATTGAAGGACCGCCTGTAGTATCAATGGCAACAAGAGTAAAAAAGAACCGCCATCTCCTTCTTTAATCGCCTTTTACAACTCGTCCGAGGAACTCTGGGCTGCAGATTAATTCTATTTTTACCCCAGTCGGCAGGGGTTTCCATCAATACCATAATATACGGGATAGTCATTCAGCACAAAAACAATCACGTTCAGTAAACCAAGAGAAATTAAATAACAAATACTCAAGACGACTGACTGGAAGCGTGCGTCTCCCCGTCCAGCACGACTCCGAACGAATCAGGGGCGAGAGCGAGCCCCGCCTGCACCAAGGGGGCGCGGCTTGCTCCCCCCGCGCCCCCTGCCTTGCTCGCCTGCACCCACACACGGCAAACACAAGGCTACCGCTACAAGCAAACACATTGCATGAATTGAGGCCCAGATCCAGATCACACACTATTCACCAAGCAGCGCTTGATTCATAGTGATTCATAGTGATTCATAGTGATTCATAGTGATTCATGGTGATTCATAGCGATTCATGGTGATTCATAGTTAGATATTGATATTGTGATGGATCGCGCTGATCGTTCAATAAATAGCTTCATTTGGATCTGGGTCTCAAAATGCATGCAATCCGTTATTAAAGTGGTGTCCATAAGAATTTGTTTGCGAGCAAAAGTCTTTCGGCTTCCCGAAAATGCAAATGACTTACTTTATTTCACGTTTATCATTTTACCAATCTATTTTGTCCGTCTGTCAATCTTTCGGATTTATAAAGTTGTCCGCGTCAAATACTTCTTGGGGCTTCCTGAAAATGAACATAACGAAAGTTTTAAACTTTATTTCACGTACATGTATATCATTATTATACTATTCAGTGCCATGACGCCGTCAGACCTGTTCAATGACCCAGCGCGCCAGGTCCTCAGCCCTCTCAGGCTGCAGGTAGAGCTGCGCGCACAGCGTCAGTCTGTGCAGGTGGGTCTGCAGACGTGCCGTGTACACACCGCTGTCATCTAGCGCCAGTGCCTGCACCCACACAGCACACTGCCTGCAATACAAAACTTCTTCATTTATTCAGCATTCGTTTCGGCTCGTTAGGCGCTCAACACCGCAATGCTGTCAAGTGAATGCATACACACAGACGAGTGCGTTTTGTGGCTACATTCACCCCCTGTGTAAGTGGAGAATGCAGCTGCAAAATAATTATGAGCTTAGAGTCCGTTTCGTCGTGCAGGGACAGACTCCAAACTTATAAAAATAAATCTAACTCCAAGGGCAGAAAGGAAGTGCCAGATGTGTCAGATCTAGGCGATGCTGCTTATTCTGGAGTCAGAGTTGTCACAGAGGTACTGCAGCTGTGTGGGACCA
>JAQIWG010002129.1:0-21474 GCA_034695025.1 Chamaedrilus cognettii | reverse complement strand
AATGGCCACACATTGAATCAATGGCCACACATTGAATCAATGGCCACACATTGAATCAATGGCCATACGTTGAATCAATGGCCACACATTGAATCAATGGCCACACATTGAATCAATGGCCACACATTGAATCAATGGCCATACGTTGAATCAGACGTAACAGAAGCTATCATTTATGTACAGCGTGATTTGCAATATCCGATATCGTCAGCAACTTATCAGCAACAATACCGCGCTAACTTAGCCAAAGTAGCCCATAGTATGGTATAGTGCTGCTTTTTAAACCACTAGATAATGCTTTTGCTGCAGAATTAATTAGCCGCTTCTAAATCCTTTGCATATCTGGCTGAACAAAATGTTAGTCACTTGATTGATACCATACCATTGCGCATTCCATATTAGCCATTGTAAAGATAAGTGTCCAGTGCACCCTCTGATCGCCGGAAGTAGAATAATAATAAAGTAGCGTACCGTGCCCTGGAAGTGGAGTAATAAAAAAAGAGTGGCGTACCCTCTGCGCGCCGGAAGTGAAATAAGGCGTGGAATCCCGTCGCGTCGTACTGGTCGTTAGACCGGAACGTCACGCGGAAAAAATTGCTATCGCTGACGACGGGGTGCCCCCGCCCCCCCGCGCCCCCCACAGCCGCGCCCCCCGGCCCCTCCCAGCCCCCCGCCCCCCAGGAGTCCTTTGTGCCGCAGGTTCGACTCATCTTGCGGTCGGTGAGACGAACGTTAAAGTTTGAAAACTCGACGTAGTCACTGTCTGACGAGTCTGCACAACTGAGGACAGCAGTAGACAATGAACACCAAAGCAGAACAGTGAACAATAAACAAGCAATAAACAACATCTGTGCATGCAATCTATGGAATGCTGATGTTAGGCTTAGACCTTATCATGCTTACTGGAAATCTTGTCTGTTTGTATCCATTTAACTTTTTTTTTTCTTTATATATTGTATGTTGAACTGCCAAAAGGTGAATAAATGGCTCCATATTAACAACAATAAACAAAAACAAATAACAATAACAAGAACGCAACATAGTCACTGTCTGACGAGTTTGCACATCTAAGAACGAGAATATAAGCTGCTTTTGATGAAATAAAAAAGAAAGAAAAGAAAATAAAAAATAATAAAATAATAAAAAATAATAAATGAATAAATAAATAAGTAAGTAAATAAATAAATAAACAAACAAACAAATAAATAAATAAATAAATAAATGAATAAAAGATTGATTTAATTGATGAGTAAATAAATGCTTAAAAAAATGAAAAAACAGTAGGTAAAGAAATAAAAAATTAAACAAAATAATTAATGTAATGAACTGGTTAAAAAAATCTGACATGAACGTGGGGCTATAGTTTATAAATCGTAATATCAATACAACATCAATACATTTCTTTTTTGCTGTGCATATTGCTACGCCTGAAAATCATGATTGTATGATAGCATGTAAGGCCCAATATTATTTTTAATCCAATAATGGTGAGAAAGGAGAAGAAGGAGACGGACCCCTCCTGAGGAATTCCCTCTACGTCGAAGTCAGTGAAGGAGATGTGTACTCTCTCATCAATCTGGGCGTAAAAGAGGTAGTGACACTCCGTGTTGCGCGGATAGAGACCGGGGTAGTTGGGGGAGGTGAAGGAACCATTCCGCACAGACTCGGAACTCCGGAAGGAAAACCCGCAGACTGCAACGCGCAAGAGAGTGGCTGTTCTCTACCACTTGATCCAGAGACGTGTAAAAAGTTAAATCAAACTCATCTACGCTAGCGTAGCACGTGAAATGCATATGCGAAATTAGCATCGGGTCAAGTTGCATAATCTAGAGTTTCATTTGCAGAAATGTTCAAGAATTTGACAATGTTTCATAAGGTTCGATCCTAGGTGGCCAGTTTGTTAACTCCGTGTTATTCATGCGATCTTACCTATATCTTTCTCGGGCGACCCGGACTTAATGCCAAAATCTGAAACACCGCAATCAAAGACTATTTGATTTAACATAATATCTGAGACCACGTTGAAGCCTTATATTGAAACACATCAAACTTGAAGACCACACGACCACTAGGCCTAGGTTGCATGTTCAAAAAGCAGCCAGACGACCTCTAATTTAATTGATTAACCTTTTTGCCAAAAAGAGATACACACAATTTATCATCGATGGCATTTGAGCTTTGTTCGCTCAAAACATGTTTTGTGGCTCATGCCCTCTACGTCTCACAAAATGGTACTCTGCCTTAAGCCCCGGCCCCTACCTGTCACAAAATGGTACCCTGCTTCAAACTCCGCCCCCTACCTGTCACAAAATGGTGCTAAACCCCGCCCCCTACCTGTCACAAAATGGTACTCTGCTTTAAACCCCGCTCCCCGCCCGGTCCGACTGACAAAGCGGACAAGCAGAGTGTCGTCGGGGCTCATGAGCATGGGGGGCAGGCGCCCCCCGCAGTACACCCCCAGATCACGCAAGTGTCCCCTGAGGGGGACGCTCACTGTCACTGAGTCGACGTCATCACAGCTGTACGCAGACAGGCAAACAACCACACTGACATAGAGGCAAACAAATACACATACAGGCAGCTCATCACAGCAAAACACGCCAACACACACACACCAAAAACCACACCATCAGACTCATAAAAAATCACAACAAAAATTGAAAACGGAAAACGATTAAATTTAGACACAAAATGAAAAAGGAGGTCAGAATTTAAATCAAGGTCAACCCTCTCGCAACCCTGCCATTCTTCTATCCCTCTTTGCATGTAACCCCTCCCTGATTATTACATGGAACTTTTATTCACATTTCGACAGATTAACACACAATACATAAAGAAAAGAAAAAGTTAAATGGATACAAGCAGACAAGGTTTCCACTGTCATGATAACGTCTAAGCCTAACATCAGCATGCACGGACTGCATGTATGTAATATGTAATATGTAATATGTAATATGTAGTTACTATATATTTAATTTTTTTTATATAATCAGCAAGCGCGAAATGTGAAAAACAATAATTAAACGCAGGTACATCATCACCATTATTAACCCCATATTCATTGTTAACCCCCCCCTTCGGCCCCCCCCCCCCCCACTCACATAGTTACATCGCCGTGTCCGTGCAGGGGCAGACTAAGATTGAGTTCATTGAACACGAGCTGGACTCTCTCTCGCCCCCCTGCCCCACCGGCTCCACCCTCCCCCTCTCCTGCCCCAGCCCCTCCACCAGCCGCCCCGTCAGCCCCCGAGCCCTGCGGGGGGGAGGCGCGGAACCAGTAGCGGCAGGCGAGTTCAGAGGGATAAGGGTCGGGGTAGCGAGGGGAATGGAAGGTGCCCGACTTATGTCGGGAGCTCTCGAATATCTGGTCCTCGCACTGGGGGGAGCCTGTCAGTAATATGTAACTATGAATACATGTAGGTATGTATGAATGTATGTATGTATAATGCACTTGTAACGCACCAAACGTATGTCATGCAAAAGGAGATGGAAGAAACATCATTTACTTGGATCGTAGGTGCGGGGGAAGTGTAGCAGACTACAAATATGTTAATACATATACAGGGTGGGCTGAAAAAATGACCCCTGGGATTTTTAATACATAACTAATGCAATTTACATCCTACGATGGCCAAATTTTGCATGGACAAATAGTCATCCAAATAGTCATCCATGACCAGCATTTCTGTCAAGTTTCGTGAAAATTCGTTGAATAGTTTCAAACGTGTGGGCTTAGGAACAATTAGGTGATTCTATGAATTTGCAGCTCTAATTGTTTTCTCGTGTTAGCTGCTAGTTTAAAAAATTGTCAAAAACATTGATTCGAAGCCATTAGCTGGGCTAAATGCAAATTACGTGAAACAGAGTCTGCGATTGGTCATACTCGACTTCACCTGCGCGACCACAAATAGCGTTATCAAAGATTCAAGGCATTCCTTTTACGTCAGAGAAATGATGTGTAGCCTCCTACCGTTTCTCTGCTGTCAGATCCCAACTGAGTAATATCTGCAGTGTAGCGTATAAGCTTCATACAATTACTGCATGAACTCGCTCCACTTTGATAATTCATCAACTTCAGTTGAAGTCTTCTATAACTGAACATAGACTTGTCTCACGTGAAATTGAATTGCTGGATATACAGCTTATTCTGCAAAAGATACACCTGAAAAATCCATCTTAAATCGCGTACAAGCCCATATCCAAAATGCTGGTTAAACCCCCCACTACCCCCTTTTACCTTCCAACTCACCAGGCGACGTGGCGCTGTTAGGCTCCTCGGGTCGGGGGGCCGAATTGTGGTCGAAAGGCGAGTCCCCTGGATTATGATGGGACACCAAGCCCCCCGTTCCACCCTGCGAATTTACTACCCCCTCGCCTGCGCAAATGAAAAAAGATATACATGCATGGAGAGGAGCCATTAGTATCCAATGACAGAAATCTCTCCACCTAGTCAGTGCACGGCTGCCATGGGAAATGCCTTTCTCTCTTAATAAGTAATAGTAGGCTGCTACGTTATAGATTCTTATTCTTAAGTTAATGTAACTATACATATTACCCTACTTCATTCTTTGTTTTGCAGTTTTTTGAAGAAAGGTGAAGAAATAAACATAGAATGAAATGATGAAGCAAAGCGTTTTTGAAGGCTTCGTTTCAGCAAGTCCAACCGTGTTGTGACAAATCGCCATTCGCTGGCGTTAACCTCAAGCAGAGTATATAGAGAATCTATATTCTAATTACCATGACCTCAAGCTGCGTGAAGGATTGATTCGACAGTCCCGCTTACAAATTGCGCCTTGACATGTATCATTTTATGTAGTAATGTAGCTACACACCATAGTATTTCAGCATTACTAGGTCCGTGCGATAGAGTGCATCAGACACAGTCAAAGGGTCCCGGTTTTCGCTCAAAAGATTGCAGCGTTCACCTGAATCTTTCTAAAAAATTGATTTGCTTCGGAATGCGCCCTTAAATTCGCCATTATTTAACATGAAATGTGTAAAAAGGCAAGTTAATCGTCCTAATTCAAAGAATCAAAAGCCACATCAAACACAAACGTTAATATCAGACTGTACAAAGGATGATCGCTGTCCTTAAATCCCACGATGCCTTCCAATTAATAAACCCGAAAAAGTTTTCTAAATTGGGAGCCCCATTTAGACACAAAGTTAGCAGAATACACATCGGTCTACTATCTCCTATATCGCCCATCTGGTCACAGGGTGGCGCAGTAAAGTTTGAGCCCTTTGCTATCTACACGTCACGGCGTGTGAACTGCAGTTCAAGCCAAAGCCAAAATAATTACCGAGACCTAGGTTTCGATCTGCTCTCGATGCGGGGAGATTGAACTTTTTAGACTCCCCCCCAGGATCGACACCTACAATACAATGCCACAATAGATTTTCGATAAAAATGACCGCTTGGGATCATCATAAATGGTAACAACATGTATAGCCTACACTGTATTGTATTGCCTATATATTGAACATAATTATGCTGGCTTCACGAGCAAAAAACCTCTTTGGAATAAACTCACGCGCAGTGGGAATAGGGGGCCCAGTTGTAGCGCGAGATCTCAAAATATGCACATCACACAATGTCTTCTACACTTATCCAATTATTTACACCGTTCATGTCCTTCTTGCATGGGTGTTTCGATGCTCAAATGATGAGCAATGGTGAGAAATAATGATGATATTTAAATCACAGCGCGTGTCTGGAGAAACCTTAATGGGCGCGGAACTACGTGCAAAAAATGAACTCCAACGAGCTTTACGTGGTCCACTCATGCCAGGTAGCCGCATGTATGTTGACGACTTTTGCAATATAGTCGTTATGCTCTATAGGACGCCGTTGCGGGACGATAATGAAGGCAGATAGACGGGCTGGTCCCTACTTTATCGCTCGGGGGTCCTTTCAATTTGAACCGAGAGCCGGCGCGAGATTTATATCGGCCGGTTTAATTAGGGGGTGTCGGAGACGGATCTCATTACCGTCCACTCCTCATCACCCCCCTCACGGGCCCCCCCCACACACATACTCGGTGGACGTGAGAGGGTCCAGTCGCATGCAACAGTTGATGGTTCCGGCGGCGTACGTATTGGGAGGAGCAGGGGGGTTTAAATCCCCCCAAAAATTTCTGAAACGATAATGAAAATAAAAGTATGATAATAACGACTTTATCATATTATACGGAAAAAGACGAAAAGGCAGAGAACAATTTGTGCTGATCGTATAAAAGTGGCTTTAACTTCACAGTGAGTTTTGAGAGCAGAGTATTTGGGATCCCAAAAAGTTTGGTCGAATGCTGTCCTGTTCTGTTCACGCGACGTTACTGACACTATCTCCCCCGCGGGGAGGTTCGCAAGCGCAAGCGCAGTTAATAGAATTTTTTTAAATAAAATATTTCTTAACCGAATCAAACCGAGCAAAAAGATAAACACATTTTTTCCTAACATATAGTAAAAACAACATATAGCAACCTCGCCCAGATGCATCTAAAATTCACGCCATTGAATCCATGCAAATTGAACCCTTGTCCAGCGAATACGAATGGCACGGTGCCCCCATCATCGTCCCCTTCAAAAATTCCGCGTTTGCCACTGATAGTGGGCCGTGTTGGGATCCGTCTCAATAAAAGCGCAGTTGTGGGCGCGCTCACACGCAACACCTCATCGCGTCACGCAGTGTGGAGGAGGCTACAATGAAGATTAACGTCTGCCGGACGGCCCTCGCTAATACTACAGGCTTAGAGTCTTAGACTGGGTCTGCCGGACGGCCCGACATGTAAACGATCTATTTTTTAACAGCGTAATTCTACATCGCATGCCATTTAACTGTTAGATGACAAGGATTTTATAGGTTAGATGCAGCCAGCGAAGCCTTGTCAAAATATTATTTGACAATGAAGTAGCACAGGCGTGTAATAGTAGGCCTATAAGAGGAGTACACTCTAGTCTATATCTTATTGCTGCTAAGAGCGTATCATGACGTAGTAGGGTTATGTCAGATGTGCGTCGCCTACAATGCAACCTACAATCGGACCTGGTTCTATAAGCTACATGAACTTTGATCCAATACCCAATGTCTCCACTCCAAAAACAGAACCGATTGACCAAACTCATTGACAAATACGTCAAATACATAAACATTTGGCTGCAAATTACTTTCACTAGAACAACGACAAGAAATTACCTCCATTTCCCTCCGGCCCCCCCATCCTCCCCCCGTCCTCCCTCTCTCCCCCATGCGCCTCGGGCGCCCCCCCGAGCGCGGGCAGGAAGCTGTAGGAGGCGGCGAAGCCCTGCCGCTGGACCCTCCCGTCGGTCGTGAGCTCGATGTGGAGGGAGGGCCCCGAGGAGAGGACCGTCTCCCCGTTAAGAGTGGAGCAGTAGAGGGCGAGAAGGTGGGCCGCTCGGTCCTTGCCGTCACGGACCGCCAGCACGTCGGGGCTCATCGAACAACTCCTGCGACCAGCCGGGGGGCAGGGGGGGCTTAGTAGTCTACCCCCCCCCTTCACATAGGGTTGCCAGACTTTCATAATTCGATTAAGAGACAACAACAACAATTAAGCCTGCAATATGAGTACATATTTTCACTAGGCCATACTATATAAATAACGTAAATAAATTTTTGGAAACGATGTAGGCCTACTTCCTTAGCCCAACACTTCTTCTGCCGTTCCACTCACGATTAGAACAAAACCACATTTTAATATATTAAACTTGCAGTAAAGTTGTCGTGTTGTGTTATTAAGGTTTCAGTGATTGGGCTACAGTTTTTTGTTGTAATTACATTTCAGTGAAGCTTAGACCCGGGCCCAAAGAGAAACTTAGCGTTCCATGCGCACTTAATGAGGGACAAGGGACAAATGGCCTCATATAGCGAACGTCCCTTCAAACAAGGGACGTCTGGCAACCCTCTCCCCCCCACCCTGTCAGTTCCTCACCTGCCATCGATAGCCTCGAGTTGCACGATCCAGAAGACGACCTTAACCCTCTCTGACCTCGCCCCGTGGATCGTGTACTGACACGCTGTGTTGGGCGGGTACTGCTGCGGGTACCGAGGCGAGAACAGGCGACCCGTGTTCTCGCCGCTCCCGGTACCGCTACTTCCGGTAACGCTGCTACCGGTACCGCTTTGTCCGGTTCCTGTACTGCTACTTCCGGCTCCGGTACTTTCGGTACCAGTACTGCTGGTGGGTGTTCCAGTGAGGGTTGTGCTGTAGAAGTCAAACCAGCAGCGAGCCCCGCGGCGGGGCACTGCCCCAATCATCGAGAACTGGGCTGATGCACACACAATGTCACGTGACATGATAATATGTACTATGACAATGTAACCAGGGCTGTATACCTGGGGGAGGTTTGTGGGTTAAAACTCACCTGAAGGTGAAAACTACTTTTATGGAGCGTTTGATATAGCAAGTTAAAAAAGACCAAACTCTTCCTCCGAAATTGTTTGTCCCCCTTAGATTATTGTTAAATAGGGATCTAGGACTGTCAAGAAAACCAGCACTGGTAAGTATGGCCTCAATGGGCGTGTTCTCAGCTGCTGTGCTCATTTGTGAATCTTAAATATAATTAAAATAAACAAACCCCCCTAAAAGGTGTCACTCTAAAGGACTAAAAAACAGCCAAATCGTGAAAATGTGTCTTGTCAATTTATTTCCAAAATTCACACTGAAGAGTTAACTTTTAAAAGAGAAACGAGTTCTCTAAGCTTACAGCATCAATGTGAAGAAAACGGGGGAAACTTCACCCATTGAAAAACATGCTACAGACGGAATTAGCGCCAACATCGATCGACTGACCTACAACTCAAACTTTTAAGCGTAGAGCTCCGCTTCAAAAGTCGCTAGCAACCCTGGCATTGCAGACGCTTGGCGGTCAGCTTGATCTGGCTCTAAGCTGATATCAAATGAAAACGTCGAGCGTAAAATGTCGTTCCGTGACTAGTCTCGAGGCAGCTGCGGCGTTTGGGTAATGAGTGGATTACTCGTTACTTCAGCCAACAGGCTGCAGAGATTCAGTTTTGCACAACGGGGGAGGGGGGGGGGCGGGGGCGGGGGATAAGCACTGGGGGTTGGGGGGGGGGGAGGGGGGGCAGCGTCGGGAAAACTGCGGGTTCGTGACGCAAATAATTGCGTACTTTAGTTGTGTACAAAGAATTATTTTCTCCCATAATTTGTGCAGTCTCCTTCACCGCTTCATTCTCATCATTCAAAGAATCGAACACTCTCATGGGTTGATTTGAAGGATGAGCTCGGTCGCGTAAGAAATCTGCTTTGCGGGATCTCAAAGTTCTAATGCGAGCACTGGATGCGAACTAATCAGCAATTACAACTAGCACATACTCAAAACTGATAAAAATATCTATCCGAACAAACACAGACGTCGCAATACGAGCGTACGAATACGAAATTTATCCGCAGTGGATAAATTTAAATAGCGTCCAAACGGGACTGAGCTAAACTCTATGCGCTGCGGGGCATCGTGGCCTTTAAAGTGGTCGCACGAGAAGCAAAGGTTGGACTTGAAAGGGACCGTTGCACGGTCTCATTGAAGCTAACTCGCTCTCTGGACAGTAACGTTATTTCGAGACCACCATTCGCGCACGACGGAAATCTGTGTGGGGTCATTGGAATAAACGCTAGTCAAAGCAACTAACCCTCAAGTCAAAAGACGAACAGTGCTTGTAGAGCGGTGTAATAGTGTATCGCTCAATATGTGACACGCAAGGGCCGAATGAAGAGATGCAAATATTACATGCGTACTAGACATTGGCCATAGGCCAATAGTCGTTGTTGTGGAGCAAAAAATCTCTTGAACGGCATGGAAACGGCGCTATTTTGACAATACACAATTATATTTCAATCACACACTCCCGTCACAATTTCATATATGTTCAAATGAGACAATTTGGACACTACTACATGACATTGTCTGTTCAAATCATGCAATCTTAACAACTACAATTGCAAATGGACGACTGTCGGCCAAAATTCTTTAAAGGCCTATCAAGGTTATTATCACGTTGTTGCTATATAGGCTACTGTCGCAAATTGAGTGCAATGACATTGTGACCACGAACCATGAACACGAGTATATTTTACAGGCTATGCGACGCTCTTTCGCGATTAGAACATTTTGCAATCAGCAACAATCTCTCGACATTCGGTCACACCGACAGTTCGCAAATCACTTTCATTTGCATGCAGATGCAGGCTGTGCCCTGGACAGCGGTCGTCGAACTGAATAAAAAGACACAAAGCCCTGCAGACGCGATGCCTGTAACCTCCACGCGCTGCAAAGGCAGGTCAGTTCGAAGGAAGGCGCAGTAATGTAGGCCTAACAGCGCGAGAGCGTTGGTCAATAATGAATATGCCTTCGGACAACGAAGCTTTCTGAAGGCCGCGACTTGCGGCTTAGCATTCTGCCTTCAACTGCTGACGGATCAGGACTGTTGTCTGCTGCTGAGTGAGGTACAGCCATCGCGAGCGTTCAAGCCAGCAAACCATTAATGGCTGTTAGAGAAAGATTAGCTCAGTGTGCGGTAAAGGGGTCATTCTAGTAGGCGCTGAAAGATTATTTAAGAACGCGGAGATGGATTATTTCAGAAATTAGGAGAAAATTGCCGTAAAAATAGAAAGATTATTACGGAATGCCAACACAGTTACTGTGGAACACAGAAGTGCATTGATAAGCCTACAGACTGCATTTCTCAGAAGCTATTATCGTTTTGAAGTCACGCCAGGAAATTACTGTTTCAAGTTTTGATTGCTACAACGTAGCCTATCTCTTCTTCATTTCTTATGAAACCGTCACTCTCGTCTGCGCGCATTCTTCGTTTAAAATTTGTGTACAACAGTAGGCCTACCAGACGACACCTGTCTAGCAATGCCACAAGCCATGCAGTGTTCATTGTTCATTTATTGTGTGCATATTGTTTGTGCATTGTGCATCATATTGTTGTTTGTGCATGTTGTACTACACATTGTCTAAACTTAATAGCCCTTCTTTCCACCTACGATGTCATATGGTGGATATGCTTTTCGACTTCTGTTATAAAATTGCAATCCAGCGACTTCTTCCTGCCCCTATTGATGAAAGTGCCACATCATTGACCGCTACGTACCACACCATTGACAGCTATGTACCACATCATTGACTGCTACGTACCACACCATTGACAGCGACGTACCACATCATTGCAAGCAACCTGCAACACCACTGACAGCTACGTATCACGCCGTTGACAGCGACGTACCACGTCATTGCAAGCAACCTGCAACACCACTGACAGCTACGTGCCACGCCGTTGACAGCTACAACCAATCACCATTGACAGCTACGTACCACACCAACAAGAGCTTCAATGCTTTTTCAATTTTGCGACAAACGTCAGCTAGTTTATGCGCGCCGCTCTCATGTCCCGTGGGAGCACATCTAGATTGGAGCAATGCCATAATAATCAGGGCTGTAAGTAATAACGGCGAGTCTACCGCCCTTTTCATCGTCTGCTGGCAGCCTGGTTACGGAGCTTTGCTTTAAGCGCAACCCCGCCCCTCGATATGATAGATGAAACAAATTTTTGGGGTGAGGAAAAACAGGGAGGGGTAAATTATTATTATGAAATTCAGCATTGACTAGGGCAAGCAGTAACTCACATCGAAGGACTATCCAACCTGGCGCGAGTCCTGAAATAGACTACAAATACAAGTTATTGAGAGCTTACATGTACAACAGTATAGTCCTTTAAATACTCTCGAAGACGTCATTGTGCTTGAAAAGCTCCCTGCGTCATAGATCATAGTTTCAGTTACTACAAAAAGGTAACAATCGTTCGTAAATAGAATTTAAAGCCTCTTTTAGCGTTCGCCAATGGAGACCCCCCCCCCCCATCACCACGAGCGGTGGCAATTTCAGTACTTTCGTTTTTTGAACCGTTCTTAACAGTGCATGTTCATATCTCGCTGGTTCTCTGGGGTAATTACCATTAGGCCGACAGGCCTACTGCAACTGTGTTCCCTGTCGCTCAAGTAATTATGGAGAGACACGACCCCTCCCCTTCTCGTCCTCTCGTTACGCCTTGATCTGATACGACTGAACAAGTGAGCATTCTCATGCAAACGGTGGAAGGGAAGGCAGGCTTTATAACCTGGTTGGGTCATGGAAATGAACCCATTGACACCTCAGATTAGATAAATGCTACAATCCTCTGAAACCTCACACACAACCCCTTCGTACCACCACACGGAAAAAGGCTAAATTGCGCAAATTTAGAGGACCAACTGCGCATGTCTTCCAGCTTCAGATTTTGTGTCGATCTTCACGTCAAGCAGCGATGGTCGTGGAGTTCTATCCTGCAATGCTATTATTTATATAGGCTGGCTCCCAATAACGCTAACAGCGCTTAGCCCACGCGGGGACATTTGGTCATTTCAAGTCCACGGTATTAAGATTGAGTTGGAGTTGAGTTAACGTTTGACAAGTCAGATTCACATTCGTATTCACATTTTTGTTGCTGTCTGTCCGTTTTGACATTATAATGTTATTCCGAGTGAGAATATGAATGCGAATCTAACTTGTCAAACGTTAACTCAACTCTAACTGAATCGTAACACCGTCGACTGGAAATGACTCATTGCCGCGCGATCGTGCGATTAGTAAGGAACGGGCGGCTCAAGTCGGCCTTGGTTGAAAAGCGCGAAAGATTTGTTTTGCTGCAACAAAACGGTGAAATTCCGTTATCTGAGTTTCAATACGCCAGGCAACTGTTTGCCTGGTTAGCCTTCTCTGTTCTAACTCTGGTTAGTAGCCTACTCTGCTCTGACCTATATTTTATAGGCCTAATATTCGCTTCGCTTTAGCCAATGTTGTAGTATCTGAGGCGTTAGTCGCAGACAAATGCAGAGCGCCTAATGCTGAAGAAAATATCTGGGAACGGATACACCGGTTATGAATCCTGTTCTTGGCCCCCAGTGATCCAGTGCTAATGCTGAAGCTAATTCCTGGTACCAGCTACATGTACGAATCCTGTTTCTGCCCCCTAGCGGGTGCAATTTAATAAATTCAATGCAATGGTGGATTATCATTGATACACAACCATGACTTTGCCGATTTCTGTTTTTATCCAACAATCCATCACAATCTTCGCGTAAAAAAAATTACGTTTTTCGGCTCAAGTATCCGTATTGATCGCCTGCTAGCCTACTCTGGGACAAGTTTCACATCAACCAATTTTATAGTCTCGCAGCAGATATGTGGCAGACAATGGATTGCGTCTATCGCTGAATCAAATTTCTGATACCAGCTTCTACCAGCTTTAGCAGTGATTCTTGAACGCTTGATTGTGATACCTTACACCTTAAGGGTTGGTTTTTCCAACGCAGATTAAATGGCAGTTCAGGATTTAGCCTATGCAAAATGGTGGATTAAATCCTGAACCACCATTAAATTCGTGTTTAAAAAACCAGCCCTAAGTGTTTTATCATCATGCATCACCTCCAATGAAAGGGTGGGCGGGTCCTTCCAAAATAAGATGTCAGTGAACATATATCAATCAATATTTGTTTATGTCTAACAGCTGACTGATTTGTTCCTTAAATTTTTTCCCTGAAACGAAGATAACAGACTCATAAAACATTAAGTATTGAAAAAAACTTGCCATCTAGAATGCAAATATGAACATTCATTTCATAGTGTGTTTTTCTAGACCTTAAAGATTTCTTGCTATTAATTTGACACCGATGACAAACAGTCTGCTATGATGACGTTACTAGACTCAGAAACGGAGTCTAAACCCATTTTTATTTTTGTTTTTGTTCTAGGTACCAATTTTAAAAGATTTACTATTTTATGGGATGGAAAAGAATGGAGAAGATTAGATTGGACAGAGAAGGTAACAAATGAGGAGGCATTGAGGAGAGTGGGGGAAACAAGGACTATGATCGTAATGATAGTGAGAAGAAAGAAAAACTGGATTGGACATGCAATGAGAGGAGAGGGTTTTTGAGCGAGGTGATGGAGGGAAGAATGGAGGGCAAGAGAGGACCGGGAAGGCCACGTATCAGAATGATAGACGATCTGCTTGAGAAGGAATCGCATGTGGATATGACGAGAAGGGCTGAAGATCGGATAAGGCGGAAGGTTTGGACACCAAAGACCTTCCATTTGGCAGAGCACTGAAGAGAGACTATTTTATGAGATTGCTGTCTTCATTTTGTGGCAAAATTTTTATCGATTGATAATTTCTATGCATTTTTGCCATGATATCCAGGATCGCCTATTATTCTGCCCGGCAGGAGGCTACACGGAGATGCACACGTTCGTCGCCCGGCGCACCCCGCTCCTGCCCAAGCGCCCGTCAAACCCCAACACTGCGTTCATCGTCAGCGCCTTCAAGACGGCAGGCAACCTTGACAGCCTCGACCTCACGTGGACCTACTGGAGCGGGGCAGACTACATCGTAGAGAACGCTCCCAAGAGTCTCAAACTCGAGCGGGTCACCTTCCACAAGCTGCGCCAGCTGGGCACTGGGGGCGCGGGGGGTGCGGGGGGCGTTGTGAGTCTCTTTATTATTAATCAAAAGTCTATCAAATTATGTATAATTTGATGGATTCAATTCTAACTAAGTAGCAGTTTTGAGATGCTAATTTTTATTATAATGTACGCTGGGTTTCTCCATCAAGTGTTAAAATGTTAATCCGAGATTAGTATCTAAAAAACCAATCAAATAGAGTTAAATCAACCATAGATCAGGCTTTTATTTCGCTGATTGGGTATGGTGACGTCATGACCTCGGATTAAATTTTAACACTTGATGGAAAAACCCGGCCCTAATGTTCTCTATCTAGTATCTGTTAATACTTCAAAAAAGTTTGCTTTCGTCTTATTAGCAATGTTATAGAGTCAGTGAACGCTATGTCAAATAAATGACACTGACGCCGCTGCGTAATGTTGCATGATGTCGGCCACGGCTGTAAGGTAACCTAATTTTAACTGAATGTTACTAGTGTATTGTGCTAATGCGCGGGAGTGATGGAAATGCATGACTTTATTCAAGTTCTTCTTTGCAGAGTTTTTGCATTTTTTGTGCTGTGCTACGTTAAACTGCACTAGTGACGATAATAAAATATCTCTTTGTTAGGTGGGGGGCGCGGGGGGCGCGGGGGGCGGGCGGGCGCAGCAGGACAGCTTCTCGTATGTGCTGCTGTGCGAGCTGGGGGAGGCGCTGTCGGACGTCAACAGAGCGCGCGAGTTTATTGACACGCTCAAGTACCGACAGTGCGGCGTGACGTCAATGTACGTCATCGACCACTTCTTCTGATGACGTCATGGCGTCACCCTCTGACGTCACATTTTTACCCGCTGAGGTCATTCGAAAGAGCATCTTCCGAACATAATTCTGACGTTTCGATGTCCACACATCTTTTTAATTTTCCGCAAATATATACGCCACCCAAACCCGTGGATCTGCGGACGGACCCTGTGGGGCGGCGGCTCTGCTGACCACATGAGAACTGCGGCTGGCTGGTCCCTGAGGGTGGATGGGGGGAATCTAGGCCAGACAATCATCAGACTGGATGGGGTCGCCACCACTACCAGCACGGTCTGATGTCACTGCGTCATCCTGTGACGTCAAGGCGTTATCCTGTGACGTCAAGGCGTCATCCTGTGACGTCAAGGCGTCATCCCGTGATGTCACGGCGTCATCCCGCGACGTCAAGGCGTCATCCTGTAACGTTGAGACGTTATCCTGTGACGTCACGGCGTCCGGCGCCCTCTTACGTCATCCGACGGGAACTTCTACGGACGTAGCCTACTTGTGACGTTCCGGTGTCAGTGATCTTTCGTTTTCATCGATTTTCTTAGATCACAAATATACAGCGTCAGAGATCACCTGGTGTCAAAAATCTATGGACGTCAAGATCTGCTGACGTCAGCGATCTCCGGACGTCAAAGATCCACGGAAGTAAAAGATGTAAGAACGTCAACGATCTCCCGAAGTCAAAGATCTATGGACGTTAGAGATCATCTAATGTCAAGGATCTCTCGACGTCAGAGATTTCCTAACATTTTTGGTCTTCCAACGTTAAAGAGCTGATGATGTCGTAGAGATTACATTTATTTATTTATTTGCCAATTAAATCTCTTCACCAACAACATCATAATAATAAGATTCAGGATTACAAAAGCGTCTAACGGCGGAGTCTGCCCTGTGCACATACCACGCCCACTTCGAATATAACTCATAAGCTCCACTAACCCTAAAACTTAACCCTAATCCTAGCCCTAATTTTGATCATAACGCAGCCTAACCCTAACTTGCTAACCCTAACGGGATCTTAACACTAATTTGAAAACGAAATAAATTTTCTCGCGCGATGATTGACAGTCGCGCAATCAATCAAGCAGCCAATCAAACGTTGACGTGCGCAGGGCAAACGCCGCCGCTAGCCGCTTCTAGGATTATTATAAATTCATTCGGATAGCGAGCGTATGATTTGAGACTTTAAAAAAAATTATTAGCGACAGCAGATAAGCGAGATACGCGTCGCCTGTGTACAGGTATGATAGAAGCGAACACAGCTTTAGTGATATTCATTCTTGATTTCTGATATTTCTGCACTTTGCATTGTATTGTTAATATATGTTTTAGCTATTTTATCTCTTAAATCTTCCATTCGCTGTATCTTTTTCATTGCTTATACAATCGAGATTTTTTTGCCACAATGTCTGCGATGTTTCCCTGCAAACCGGGGAACAAAGAATTGGCTTGCAGCCCAGAGCTATACCCGGGCGAGTCGTAAAAGGCAACTGAAGCAGGGGGAGCGGTTCTTTACGTGGCAAAGCCGAGGTCGAGGCACTGAACCGGACTGTAATAGTCTTCGTTACTATACACAGTTCTCAAACTCCGAAAATCAAACCACGATGCAGAAAAAGGTCAGGAGAGTATTTCTTGCACCCCATGTCACTATCTACTCGTAACGTTCTTGCTCAAACGCTTACCGTACTTGAATGATTAACTATGAATCGCGTGTGTCAGTTTTGTGATTTCGCAACAATTATTTATCCCGGTGCTGGGTGCAAAACCTGAGTTCGGCAGTAATCGTTGACTTTTATTTTGATTCATCTCAAGGCCGGTTGCTCGAATTATTTACTGCAGTCCGAATTAACCAATGAAAATGTATGAAAGAATTGTATCGAATTATCTGATTGGTTAATTCGGACTACAAAATAAAATCGCACTTCAAATCGTAGTCTAGCAACCGGCCTTTAGGAACTAGACAGTCTGTACGTGAAGTACAGTGTGATCATATTGAATGAATGCGTGCAGTGGCGCAGCCAGACTTTTTTGCGAACCGGAGCGAATTTTTAACGCTTATTTTTTAAATTTGTTGTTAGACTAAGGGGCACACCGATTATTTTTGAATACCGTCCGGCTAAAAAAATTGGTGTGCTCCTGTAGTCTATTTTTTAGCTGGAGCGGTGTTCAAAAATAATTGCTGGATTGTCAGAATGTTAGACAAAAAGTGCGCGTAGCGTGTAAAATTTTCAAATGTAATTGTGAAGTCTTCATATGGCGCTATACGCAAATTGCTGTCGTGTCATCTGCCTCCCCCCCTCCCCTATAAGAAACTTTACGAATTTTGATTAATTGGAAACGTCATAAAAATCATCCCGACCGGAGCAGCTCCAATTGCTCCCACGCACATGTAGCTACGCCACTGAGTGCATGGAACATACCATATAGTCGAAATAATTGTGCACAAAAATACCCCGTTACAGGGTGGGAAAAAAACGGTCCCTCTTGGATTTTTCGTGTATGACTATTACAATCTATTTGTAAAGATGACTAAATAGTAAAGTAGAGCACGTAAATCGTTATCTATTATCGATACATTTGTCAAGCTTGTGGAATTCAGTCGATTAGTTGCAATGTATAAGATTTTTCAATTGACTACTAGCTGCGCGGTTTGTGTGAATAATCTTGTTAGACTAGACTACTGCTCTGTGGACAGCTAATACCCGGAGCTTATGCTTAGAAAATAATTCTTTTCTGTTATGATGAACACTTTTGATTCTAACTGCCTATATGAATATCATTTCAGATTTAGTCCATTTAAGTGATTCGAGAAAAATCGCCAAAAAAATAAACGCTATGTTTTTGTCATGAAGGCGTTGAACAGGCACAAAAAGGCCAATTGTGGCAAGCATTCAAGGAAGCGCCAAATTGTAGAATTTTAAAACCAAAATATGTGAAATTCTAGCTTCAAAGCTTTAAACTTGAATGCATTTTCAAGGAATTGGATGACACCCGATTGAATTGTTGGTGAATGGTAAGAGCTGGCTCTTTATCTCTGCAAAAGTGTGTCATCCTTGCATGTAGTTTGCATAGTAAGTTTGCGCATGAAATATTCCAGGGATAATTTTTTGGTCCACCTCGTATATTAGTTGATCTGCGAGAAGACGTTAATTCCAAATTACTAATACGTATGCTTGTGACGTTAGGCTGTAGTTTTTAAACCGTTTGCTAACTAATTACTATGTACATATTTTTCAAATGAACTGTTATTGAGTGATATCTAGGCTACTAGACTCAAAGTACAGTAGGTGTCTGTGCTTCTGCTATAGTCTTTTTCTACTTTTCTCCGCCTATTGTTTTCCTTCCTTGTTATTGTTGCCCGCCTGCCACGTCGCCACAAAGGGGTAGTTGCCCCTAAATCTCTCTCCCGTCCCTTCAACCAGCGCCGGCGCTAGGTCTCCCCCGCACCCCCGGTCTGGGGGGGGGGGGGGCATGGCTCTGGGGGGTCCACTGAGGGTAAAGTATTTAATTAGACATAGTCATTTATGAAAAAGGTTATGTCTATGTTTAAAAAAAATGAAGGGGGCCCACAGGAGGGCTTTGGGGGGCCAAGTGGGATGTGGAAAGTGTTGGAACATTACTTTGAAGAAATTATGTCAGTACCCCCCCCCCTCCCCCTCTCATGAGTTCGCTTTGAAAGAAAAGATTCCGTTCGGGAAGGAAAAAAGGATTCATAGAACGTATGATTTTTATTTTTAAAGTCCAGAAAAGGTTTTTTCTATCAACCAAAACCATGGCGCCGTGGGGACCCATCAGGATGTTTTTGGGGAGGGGGGGCAACATACCCTAACGCCGGCCCTGTCTTCAATTTTTTTGCTCGCCCTCAAACTCATTAGTCGTTACAGCATTGTGAAATGATTGCTCGTCGCGTGTTGGCGCCTCCACCCCCAATTTTTACGCTTGTCCCCATAAATGTTTTAATCCGAGACGCCACTGACTGATTGGCATATTAGACTATACATAACGCGATTCGACCGCTTACAATAATCATTATGCAAATGTTCAATTGTTGAAACATGAAGTGTAGTATGATAAGTTTACTATTGTTTTTGTGATTATGATATTTTTTATGGAGTAACACGTTGTAGCTTGGCATAATTATGTTTGTTGATTCCATTAACCGCGAATGTTTTTTTCTCTTGAGAATTATAAATAAATCAATTAATTTGCGAGAGTGAAACCAAAGTGAATCTTCAAATTTTCTTTTAAAAGTCTAAAGCAAATCATAAACTAACAAATCAGATGATTCCATGAATCAATCTCTACATTATTATTGGACTACATATAGACTACATACAGATAAGTATATTAGACTACATACATATTAGACTACAAAAATGTATTTTTTTTAGTTTTTTTATTCGAACATGGAACACAATTCCACAAGGTGCGTCCTAACTTAAATCAGATAATACACGGAGCAATTTGTGCTGTAACACAAGAATCTGTGCTACAAAGTATGTTCCGGTAATAATTTACAAGTTTATAATTCGATATGAATATGTTGACTCACATTTTCGCACCAGACAAATGCATAATTTGGTCTATGTATGTTAGTTTATTGCAAATCTCTTCGTTAAGTTTATATAATCTGAAACAGCACTGAATACATTGTTTTGTTCAGCTGATTAGAATCATTTCAGTCTCCAGCGTATCAACGCCATATTTGATTAAACTTGAGACTGTTTGACGATTTACTATATCCAGAGCTACTAGTAGTTCTTTCTCAGACCTGATGTTGGTCCCACTGCATTATGATACAAAAAACTGTGTTATGATACAAACAAACTTATATTCGCCTTCTAAAGAGGCAGAAAAAATAATCGCAACAAAATAAAACAAGTAAGTTATAAAAGATTAGGAAATATGCTGAAATAGACTAATTAGTTTTTCTTCACATTTATTACTTCAGAACAAAATACAGGCAAATACATAAGTCGCATATGAAGTAACGAGGTTAAGCAAAAAGAGATAATATATCCCCGAGAAGACTTGCGCCTATACCTAACCCCTAGAGCTCGGTTACAATACCACATCAAGTAGTTGCATATAAGCAAAGGTAACCAGACAAGAATAACATACTAATGAACACTCCAAAGAAACAAATGTGTAGAAAAAACGTATTTCTAGCCATCAAACGTCGAATTAGCTGAACATGAATAAAGTGCTTAAAAATAATTGTAGTGGGTCAATATGTCGCAGCTTTTTAAGGTATGAACTTTCGTTATTGAGAGAATTATTAGAGATTATTATTGAGAGAATTCAGGCCACCTGTAGGCTTACGTGTATAGCCTACTTCAAATACATGCGTAGCCGATATCTACATGTAGCTCAAGATTGAAGTTTAAAGAACATAATTATAAAACTTTGGTTCAAGTAACCGTAACGTTCTGTGTATGCATTATCCGAATGCAGTGACTGTAACGCCAGATTGCTCGACCTCGACTTAAGTTCGATTTAATTTTGTAGTCCGATTTAACCAATGAAAATCTGGGAGAGAATTGCATCGAATAATTTGATTGGTCAATTCGGACCACAAAATTAAATCAAACTTAAATCGAGGTCTATCAACCAGCAGTAAGTGATGACAGAAACAATAGTATACAAAAACAGTATCATAAAAATAGATACAAATATCATCAATCCTTTATTCGCCTTCAAAATAGGCAGACAAAAGAATTTCTATTCTTATTATGGAATAATTTGCATTATAATAGGGGGGGTGAGCGGAATATTTTCATAGCCAATATTTACAGATATTGGCTGTTTTTGACCCTTGGGATATCAAGGAATAACAACTAAGGTCAGGCCTAAGTATATAGGGAAACGCCTGAGAGGTCTAATCGACAAAACTAGCCAATCTTAGCCGTTACGTCACCAGATGTTAAAAACTGCGTATACCTACTATGCGGTTTTTTAAAGGGCCTTTTTAAAGGTTTTTTAGAAGGCCCTCGCTTGTGCGCTCATTTTGTGAGAAAAAAGTATCCGTCAGCAGGAGGACCCTCCCCCGGGGTCGTGTTTTTACCGCAGTTTGTGCCCTCCCCTGCTAAAGCATCGCATCCTGGATCAGCCACCAGAGCCAGCGTTAGTGTGCTCTGGCACCCCCCCCC
>JAQIWG010002128.1:0-21474 GCA_034695025.1 Chamaedrilus cognettii | reverse complement strand
GCCCCCTCCTCCCTGGGCTTAAACACCCAGCGGCTGATGGTTATTCCGACAGACCAGCTGGTCTCGCAGAGAAGTTTCGTCTTGTCCATGTCAAAAATGCACAGCCGGAACGATTTGTTGTCTGTGTAGCGGCTGTTTGGTGATGTGCGCTCAAAACAGGACACAACACGAATTCCAAGCGATTCGACGTATTGTCGTAACAGTTCCGAGTATATTTAGGGTCTAGGTTGCCGATTCTATAAACCGCTTTGGGAACGTTCAAGTTCTTGCTGGCCTTAACTGCGCCGTTTGTAGACTGACCAATAAGGACCTTATTCTTGACGGATTGCATTGGCTTAGCTCTGATAGCGCCGCTAGTGACCGCTGCAGAGTTCGGCAGGTTAGAAGCGGCTAAGGAGGCGTCGGACGCGACTGGCGGCGAGTCAGAGGCGCGAAGCCGTTTTGAAGCGCGACGCGCACTTCTGGAGAGTTGTTGCCTGTATTCAGAATCGTCTTCCATCTCTGATTCGCGAGCGCTTGACAGTTCAGCATCTGTCACCAGATCGGATCGAGGTGGCACACTTTGCGGCACATTTCTTTCTACACTCGCCTCTCCCTCCTCGCCAGTTCCGTCGCCCCCCACTGTTCCTCCCCCGCCGTTCCTACTGCCCACATCACCCCCCTTCCAACACCGTTCCCGCCCTGCCTACCTCCTGTTGCAATATTTCTGCCCGTGGGACCGGACGCCATGTAGCGCACCAGCAGCGCGCGGGTAGATTCTAGCTCGTGCTGCATGGACGATTGGGACTGCTCCAGTTTGTCGAGTTTGCTCAGAATCGTTACCATGTCACCGTCGCACAATCGGGGTGATGTTATCAGATCAGGGTCAGCCGCAACGTAAATTGGCAGCTGATCCATCATACGATTTTCGTCCAGCAGCGTGACGACCGTGACGGTCATCGATGTCGTGACGAATTTTTATGTCGGGCTGTTTGCGGCTGTCACGATGACGTCGCAGCGCGCTTTGGGCAGATTCTATTTTCAGTTGAACGACGGCCTGCGACAGGGCCTCTTTAGCCGCGACCAACTGATCGCCGCTGTAACAATTGTAAGGCAGCGTCTTAAACTCCTTGGCTGCGTAGCGACCATATTTTTTCGTTAAGAAGCACAGCGGCTCGCAGATCACGATGGGCCTGGCCGCAGCCGCCATGTGTCGAGGGAATGTTTACCAACGGTTAGTCGGCCGCCGCAGTGGCCATCAGTAGCCAATGCTAGATCGCTATAAATAGAAACAGTCCGCGATTGAATAGAAGATCGCCACGCTTAACTAGCCACAACGGAAACAGTTACTGCCACACGTAGCTGGGAATATCCTCGGGAATCCCCCGTTTGAATAGCTAGGCTACCAACCGGGCCGAACAAAATCCACAAGTATAGGCGTATTCCACCAACGTTTTACATTTTGAAGCCAAAAATCGTCGAAACTTAACGGTTTTCCAAGGATATTTTTAATCATTCCGAATTCACCAAGGGAGGATTAATCCGCCGATAGTTCATTCAGCTTGTAACTGCATGTATAAGCTGAAAAAAAAGCTGAAACAAAAAGACAATGCAAGCACGACTGGTCCTATATGGTTAATACGCCACGACTGAAGAAAGATAAAATCAAAAGCAAATAGAAATATAAATAACGAAATAATATAAATATGATAAAAAGACGAAATAATACTAACTAGCGGCCTTTTTGTGACGTCTATTTTGTTGATGTCCAAGTTTTCACACAGTTTATACTTTCACAGGTTAGACGAAAAATAAAGAATAATATCGATACAAATACAAATACGAATCCAAATTAATCAAATGCAGATACAAAATAGTGGTCAAACTCGCAACACTGATACAGGAGACGACGCTGGCGCGATTGAACACGATGCGCAAGGGCGGTCACCTGTGCGACGTGACGATCGAGATCGATGGGCACTGCGTGCCGGTTCACGGCGCGGTGCTGTCCAGCAGCAGTGTCTACCTCTTCGAGCTCTTCTCCAGCAAGGGAGACTCGCGCAGCAAGCACCACCTCAAGCTCGACAACCTCCACTTCGCGAGCTTCGAGGTGCTCGTCAACTACGCCTACACGTCTCGGTGAGGACTGCTTTGATTGATTGGCGCTTTCGGCAATATTCCCTAGATGCATTTGTCAGTAACTAAGTCGGAGTCGAATGTAAACACGTCGAGGTGAGGACTGCGTTGAGTGATTGGGGCATTTGTAACCCCTGCAGGACGGAACGAGAATAAGCTTGCAGCCGAGAGCTCCTCGGGCGAGTTGTTAAAGGAAAGAATGGGGAATGGTTCTGTGTCGGCTATCTTGCACAGAATCGGACTGTATAGTCTTTGTGCTGCGCACTATCCCTGAACTACAAAACACAATCCCTGAAGGACAGTGTTGAATGAGTGATGGGTGTATTTGTGTGAAATTTTATTTGTTTAATGTATTTTTTTTCGCGTAATGTATTTTTTGTTCATGTAATGTATTTTTGATATTTGTCGTATGTGGACGACTGGACGTACCCCCGCAGGCCAGGGAACACAAAGAATCAGCTTGCAGCTCAGAGCTCGCCAGGCGAGTCGTAAAAGGCGACTAAAGAAGGGGGAGTGGTTCTGTGTGGGCTCCCTTGCACAAAACCGGACTGTATATAGTCTTTGTGCTATACACAAAACTGCAAAAAGGAGCAAAAAAGAACACGACTGGACGTGTACAGGTGAGGATTGCATTGAGTGATTGGTGCATTTGTCAATAAGTCTAGGGGTCAGTTGCTCAATCGAGAGTTTGATTTGAAATAGTAAATAGTCTGGACAAAAATGACATCACGATCAATCAGATCCAGATCCAGATCGCGTACATTAGATTTCCGATCTAATTAAAACTGCTTTTATTGGGCCTTGGCGGTTCAAATTGCACCTGAGATTATTTAAATAACAATAAATCAAATGACAATGTTTAAACAGCTGGTGCTAAGTCGAAGTCGATGTAGACCTCTGTATTATTGTTGATGTATTTAGGTACATTGTATATCAACTACTCAACTGGTTTATATTATCAAGCATGATCTAGTGATCAGTTGTTGATTGTAATCAATGATGAACTATTGATATTTTGATCTGGATTATCAATGACCAGTGAATTGTTGATGGTGATATATAATTAATTTTGTTTGAATTTGTTTTTGCAATGGTGTAAAGATAATTTTTTGCCACTGTTTTTCCTTCTGGATTTTAAATTTTTCCAAACTCTAGACATTTTCTACAAATTCTCCTGATGTGAATGCTGGCTCTCTCCCTAATCAGTTCAAAGCTTTATTTCTTTTTTGAATTGGATATCCTCCCCTGAAATACATTTCTCTCCCTTGTACTTTTCCCCCAACACAAAGTGAACTGATAATGACTTTAGTGATAAGCTTAGGCCTCAATGATAAGCTTAGGCCTCAATGATAAGCTTAGGTTTCAATGATAAGCTTAGATCTCAATGATAAACATTTGTTGAGAATTCCACTTCATCCACAAACGACAATAGGCTATAGGCTAAGATATATAGTGTTATTTTCTATTATGTTCACAGTAACATTCAACTGTTTTTGCAGTCATATCAGTGACAATTAACTGTTCCACATTACTTGTCCTACATACTCTGGATTGTAAAGCGCCCCACGTTTGTCTCTGGACTTGTTTTAGCGCTGTAATAAATCCGCTCTAGTGGTAGTATTATTAATATTATCTACATATGAGGCAGCCAATGATGACAATCAGCACATGTTTCAATTGTTTTCAAAATGAAAGTTTCGCTGTAGAGTGTGACGTGATTGGTTGGTTGGTATCAGGTTGAAGTGAAGTCTGACGTGATTGGTTGGCATCAGGTTAGAGTGTGACGTGATTGGTTGGCATCAGATTGAAGTGTGAGGTGATTATTTGGCGTCAGGTTGGAGTGTGACGTGATTGTTTGGTTGGCATCAGGTTAGAGTGTGACGGAGACCTTGTGAAGGCAGTTTACCGCACGGCGCACACGCTCAAGATGCACCGCGCGGCCGAGGAGTGCGCCAACTTCCTTGCCGACAACCTCACTCCTCTCAACTGTCTCGGTCCGCGACCCTAGCCCTCACTGATAACCTCACTCCTCAACTGTCTCGGTCCACGACCCTAACCCTAACACTCGCTGACAACCTTACTCCACTCAACTGTCTTGGTCTGTAACCCTAACTCTAACCCTAACCCTCGCCGACAATCACTTCTCTCAACTGTCTCGGTCGGTAACTAACTCTAGCCATCACTCAAACCCTGGCCCGCCAACTCATTTCACTGAACTGTCTCGGTCGGTAACCCTAACTCTGATCTTTTTGTGAATATCCTCTGCAAGCAGTTGCATAAAAAATTGGCTTGCAGATCAGAGCTTCCCGGGCGAGTTGTAAAAGTCAACTAAGGAAGGAGAAGTGGTTCTGTGCATGGCACAGAACCGGACTGTAATATATGTGTTTTTATTTGTCAGAAGATAGAAAGAAATCGATAACGTAAAAAACAAAATCAAACTTAACCTACAGTCCTACAGCTAGTAATGGTCTTTGTTACTACACACATTTATTAAATTTCTAAAAACAAAAAAAGGAATGGACTCCTCACAAGTTAATTGCACTTTTATTTCATTTGCACTGAAATCTGGTTTTTCGAACAATTGTCATCGATGAGGACCAATGGAGGCGCTGCTTCTGCATCAGTAATGGAGAGGACTGCAGGTGGTCAATATGGGAGGATTGTGGAATAAAATTGCGTTGTTTGGTGTGCAATAAAGCTGCACAGCTACTTCTTCATTATTAGTACTACAAGGGCTGGTTTCTCCAACATGGATTTAATAGTGGTTCAGGATTTAGCCTATGCAAAAAGGTAGGTTAAATCCTGAACCACCATTAAATCCGTGTTGGAGAAACCAGCCCCAAGAGCGCTAGTGGTGTGTAGTGGTTGGTCGTGTTGGTGCTGCAGGGGTGTGTTCCTCCATTAGTCTCTTGGACGCTGAGCTGAGAGCGAGGACGTACGCTTTCATACAGGACAACCTTCAGAGCGTGCTCGAGCGCAGCCCAGAGCTCCATCGCCTTCCGGCCATCGTCGTCGACATCGTCGGTATGATTTGAAAACCAGTGGATTAGAAATGAAATTTTTAGCTGCAGGCAATAAATAGAAAGAAAACAATCCCTTTCACAGTCATCACTGCAGGCAGCTAACCACTGAAATTGGTTAAAATTGAGCATGCGTAGAGCTGCGCGCGGAGTAGTCTAATGCTGCAAGGGCGATGACATATGCTGAGCGACAGTCAGTCTTTGATGCATGCCCTCCAAATCTTTTTTATATCAATACTTCATCTTGTTTGTACTATGTTACAGGATCTTTAGTAAGGCTGTTAAACACACCGGTGTCGCTAGCTGCTAACCCCGTGCCAGATGGCTTTTTATTTGACTGGCGTCAGGAAGGGCATCCGGCTGTAAAACCCCAGCCCCTGCAGTTTCTACCAGGGTGCACGCCGCGCACTTTTAAACCCAGAATGTGAAAACATGGACGTGAACGGAGTAGGCAAAAAAGGCGGTTAGTTTCTTTAATATTCATAACCCCTGCATCCGGCTGTAAAAACCCAGCTCCAGCAGTCCTCATCTGGGCACAAAACGTCTAAACCTGTGTTGTGTCTAAACCTAAAGATGAGCATTGTCACAACAGACAAAAAAATTGCAGTTTTTGTTAGTTATCATCGATACTGTTTCTGTGGGTAGTAGTTAGTTGAGAATTGTCTGTTTGCTGTGTGCAGGTGTGGAGCCACTGGATCTGTACAACGGTGGAGAGAAGTCTCTTTGTAAGCTCGTCGTTGATTGGCTGGAGCTGGCGCTGGAGGAACGACCACTAGAGAGACTCACCGAGAACGTAAGTCTAGTTTGCCGAGCCAATCCTGTGTCGTTTGGAACAAGAACATACTAACATCTGTACAAGGAGCTCACTCAATGAATTGTTATTTTTTTTAACAAAATTTTGGTTAACTTTTGGCTGATATTTTTGTCGCTGAACTACCTGATTATTTTCTTTGGAACTTACTGTATTGCCGTATTGAGCAGGAATATCTCTGGATTCAATGTTGTGTGTCTAAATTTTAGACGTAGGGAGTTGATATATGGGGTGATGAACGTAGATATTATCAGTAAATGTCGATGATATCATCATCAGATATTATCGATGATTCTCATCGCCTCTTTGTCGTTGACCCACAGCCTTGTTTGGATGTTGTAGACTCACATCCTCTACCTCAGTTCTGACAACAACTTGAAGGATTGTCTCGATGACGTCGACAACTCGTGTCTCAACAACAGCGATGTCGTCTGCGACTACAAGAAACTCGTCAAACGGAGACAGGTCAGTGTTGTGCGTATTGTTGTATGTATGTTTACTGCCCTTGTAACGTATCATAGTATGTCATGCAAACGGGGACTGAATAAGATTCATAAGAAGATTCGTAAGATTCGACGGAATAAGTACCGTTATTCATTTATTTGAATCAAGTTGCTGCAGGGCAGATAGTTCAACTTCACAGAGCTGCTTGAAATAGTCTTCCTCCCGGAAATAGAGCTTTGCTGTCACTGCCCGCCGTGTCTGGCATTTGAGCGCACTGCTACAGTTCTTGTCCGCTCAAGTACTTGCTCCAGCACTTGGCCATTGTACGACTGCCCTATTCATAGATGCCAACGACGTAATGGAGGTTAAAGAAAAGACAAGAAAGAAAGATAGAGGTTGCTCTTACTGCTTATGTTTTTGACAGAGCTCTTGATTCTTTGCGAAACGATTTTCATGTGAAGCTGGTGTACAGAAGAACAGTGACCACTTGACTGACTGAGCATTATATTTCATTTCGATCGTCCATCATTGTTAATCCTCCTGTCATGCCCCAAATGTAATGGATCGTTTTAGGATGCCAGATGGACTTAAAATAATAACCCCTTGCTGTTTAATTCGTAATGTGTAACTAAAGAAGTTACTGGAAACTAGAACCATTGAGAATTATTGCCGTTGTCAGCAGTAGTGTCTCGTGTCGCAAGACACGCTTCGGTTAGACTCACAGATGAACAACTTTTTCAAACTGCTTGTTCGCTAGCATGAACTAGCCTATAGCTTTTCCAGTCATACTTCTAGCACTTTAACAGTCGTTTTGTGATACTATTATACATCATTATCATATTATTATTATCATATTATACATCTATTATACATCTATTATACACCAATGCATTGACCATTTGACCAATTGACCCACTGCAAGCCAGGAAACAAAGAATTAGCTTGCAGCCCAGAGCTTCTTGGGCGAGTCGTAAAAGGCGACTGAAGAGGCGGGAGCGTTCTGTGCATTGCCCACCGCTCAGAAACGGACTGTATAACCTTCGTTACCACAAGCGGTCGTTAAGTCTCCAATACAACCCATTGCGCAAACATTCAGATGATGCCGCCCAAGGGGACCAGGGAAAAGAACGGATCGAGCAAGCCCTCTGGGCGCTCCCCCCCCACGCCAGGGGGCGGGGGCGGCCTGCAGCGCAATGGCCACTCTTCCACTGACTCCCTTACCTCCCTGTTCGCCACCTCTGGTGGCGCAGCCACGGCCAATGGGGGGGGACCTGGCCAGTGCAGCATCGTCGCTGCCAAGTCCGTCGGCGGTAGGATGACCTACTGGCTATCGTTGACCCTTTGTCAGCTTAACTGTTTATCTCCGCCTATGCCCTGCTCGATCTGCAAACGCCCGTTTATGCTTTTTATCTGCTAAGCATTTGGTTTGTTTGTGTTTCTATAAGAAATTCCCCCCAAAAATTTTTGTCACTTAATGTGCTTCTTGATTTATTTGTGAATGGTATTGGACTGGCATAACCTGAACGGTAGAGCGCTGGATGTTTTGTTTTATTTTATAATTTAATAAAGATGCGGCCACAAAACGTGCGTGTGTGCATTTATAATTGAATTATATTTTATAACTGATAGTAAGTCTACTTAAAATCTACAATCAGATATAAGAACGCAATTGATTCTCCGTAATGCTTTATTAGGTATTAGTGCTATATAATCACTAGGTGCTATCTAGTAGATGAATGGGTGTTGTGTGGACAGACAAGAGCTTTCTGTGTATCGCATTGCTCGCCGACACCCTCACGAGCATCTCCATCAAGTTCCGCGCGCCCCCGCTTATCGCGTCCAATGGGGTAGGGAGCGAGGGGGGGTCGGCGTGCCCCTCGCCCCCCGGGGGAGGCACCCCGAGGGCGCCGAGCCCGGCGGAGAAGCAGTGTTCACTGACGTCGCTGGCGTCCATGGGGTCTGCGCGCTGCGGCCTGGGCGCAACCGTGCTTAACGGGCAGCTCATCGCTCTGGGTAACGGGGGCATAGCCAGCTAGGTGGGCGGTGAGGATGCATCCATGCTAGACTAGGGTGTCCCCACCATGATTTAGCTGTGGTTCCCGTCGGGATGACAATAAGCAATGTAAAGATTGGCTTAGATAATATATACAGGTATAAATGGCCTTGATTTTGAGAGCAACTATTAATTTTGACATGGTAACTGTTGGAAAAGTTCCATCTCTGCTTCTCCCTTTGAACGAAAAGGAAAATGTCTTCACCATCACTGAATATTCTGGTATCGTACTCCTCTGCTCGGTAATGCCCATTTTTGTGGTTTTTATTTATTTTATTAGAATCAATTAATACCAAGTTGGACCAATGGGAGTTGAAATCAAACTGAAGATAGACATACAGACTGACTAATCAGTGCGCGTGAATCGTTGCTGAAATCAAGATTTAACCATGGTCCAAGCACTCTGATTGGTCAGCCTCTAACTTGATCTTGATCTTGACACGCTTTCATGCAATCGAGATATAAATGGTGAATGATAAATTCTTTCTTTTGTCAACCAGATTAATGCATTTTTCCAGCAAAATTTTTTTATCTAGCGACGCTCAACTCCCAACTCGAGAAATTTCACCACGACGCCTGGCTTTTTATGCGACAGTTGTACACAGCTGATGATTGTATGGTTAGAAGAAAGTTCTAAGTTAACTGGATTGGACCCGTAATGTGTGAGAAAAGCGATTGTTGAGAGATGCGATGGAGGGAAGAATGGAGGGCATGAAAGAACCAAGAACACTACGTAGTGCATATCGGCACCATGGACGATCTTTGAGAAGGAATCATATGCAGAGATGAAGAGAAATCCCCTGCAAGCCGAGGAACAAAGAATTGGCATGCAGTCCAGGGCTCCCCGGGCAGTGGTAAAAGGTGAGTAAAGAACGGGGAGCGGTTTTGTGCTTGGCCCAAGGCACTGACTCGGACAGTAATAGTCTTCATTACTACACACGGTCCTTAAACTCACATAACCAACCAAAACGGGATGAAAAGAAGGGCCAATGATTGGCTAGGCTGAAAGGTTTGATACCAAGATCCTGCCATGTGACTACTCTAAAGAAGAAGCAATGCATTAGAATGGACTTCAAAACGGTGATTATTATTGTATATTTGTATTGCAAGAAGAAGAACAAAAAGAAGAAGATTGACGGCTGATTCTCAGTGCGCATGCAGGCAAGTGAGGTGCTGTGGTGTAGTGGTTAAGGCGTTGGATTTTGAGTCTATAGGACCTGGGTTCGACTCCCAGCGCCGGCAACTATGAAACCATGTGCTGCAGGCCCTTCAGCAAGGCTGTTAAATACCCAAGTGTTGCTAGCTGATAATCATCGTCCAGAGTAATTTATTATTCTAGTTGGCGACAGTTAGGGCATCCGGCCGTAAAAACCCAGCTCAATATATACGTCTAACCTAATAAATGATGATTATTATTATTTATTTATATTACAAGAAGAAGAAGAAGGAGAAGAGATTGACATCTGATGCTCGGCGTACGTGCAGGCGGGTACGACCGCGGGGAGTGCTGGAACACGGTCGAGTCGTTCTCGCTCGAGTCCAACCGATGGCAGGCGCTCAAGCCAATGCTGACGGCGCGGGGGCGCTTTGCCGTCGCGCAGCTCGAGGGGCGCCTGTACGCGTGCGGGGGGTCCAACGGGCAGGCGGAGCTCAACTCTGTCGAGTGCTACGACCCGCTGGCGGACCGGTGGAGCGGGTTGCCCGACATGCTGCATCGCAGGTCCAGCGCAGGTGAGTCGCGATATTGGATGCTACTTAAATTTTATTAATTAATTTTTTTTCAAGTAGGACATGTCGCATAAGTTACAATTGTGACCCTGGGCACCGGTATAGTCAGCGGGTTATACAGGTTTATCGACTGTCGCAGTTGTTTACACTCACAGAGACAAGATGGGGGCTTCTGCACAGCAACGCCAGCTATCGTCTTGAAGATGGTGTGGATCCAATGCCATTTCTTACATGCCTTTTATTTCAGGCGCCATAGGCAGCCAGCGTCATGGATCATTAGAATTTTAAAATTATGCTCTGGCTAGCTGGTTGAACCCCATCCTATTATCCCTTCAGACGATTAATTGGACTTCCCAGATAATTCGGTGAATATTTATATTTTTACATGAACTACTGTCAAACACGAAATTTTTGCTGCGTGTCATTTTTGTGATTTTCCTTCCCAGAAATTTTGCTGCACTTAATTTTAGCGTTTTTGAGGGCTGTCCATTACAAATTGCTTAAGCAGCTCTAATTTGCTGCATGCAAAGTTTTGCTGCTTCGCGAAATTTGTCAAAATGACATGCACACAAAAATTCTATATTTTTCTGTATTATTATATAGCATTAGCATGCATGCGGACAAGCTTGTAGATAGAATTAAAATTATGTAGATCGGGCTTTTCTATGAAGTGTTTTAAGTATTCTGATCTGAGGTCATGACGTCATTGCACTCACTTGGCTCACAGAATGCTTGATGGAGCGTTCATATAACGCCATATGATTGACCGATGCGGATATAAATCTTGTATTGAAATTTTAGCGCTTGATAGAAAAATCCAGCCTTAAGGTATTCAGTCATTCACTCTGCGACCTAAAAGGATTATATATGCACAACAAATAAAGAAATTATTTGTGTACGGTCAGCTTCTTTGTACACAAATAATTTCTTGAACGGAAAAAGAAGAATTGTAAGGATTTCTTTGCCAATTTTGTAATTAGGGTCTTTTTTGTACATTAACGGAGTCAGTAGTTTAATTAGTTGTAGTATAATTTGATAGTAATTATATGAGTGTTTGACAGTAATAGGATCCAGCGTTTCAGTAATATATATGTATGTACCTGCACTCAGCTTTTTTCATAAAAAAGGAACACCACTTACAATTAAATGCGACCATCGCTAAACTACCCGGGCTGCATTGAACAATTAGGTTGCATTTGACATCGATAATAGTATGATTGGATTTTTTGTTGTAGTTTAGGGATCGTGTGCACTGTGTAGCACAAAGACTATATAGTCCGGTTCTGAGCAAGGAAGCCCGCACAGAACCGCTCCCCCTTCTTTAGTCGTTTTTTACGACTTGCCCGGTGAGCTCTGGGCTGCAAGCCAATTTTGTGTTCCCCAGCCTGCAGGGCATATGATTGATAGTATTATGGTATATTTCATTTTACGTCTTTCATTAATTTATGACTATGATTTTGAGGTGTTTGGTTGCGTGCAGGAGTGGCTGTGTGCAACGGTCGTCTGTATGTGATTGGGGGGTGGAGCGGGGTCGGAGGTCGCTCCTCCTGCGAGGTCTTCAACGTCGACGACAACCAGTGGCAGGCCATCGCCGAACTGAACCAGGGTAAGAACCAAGAACTAAACAAACTTTGGTGGACTTAATTCAACTATGATGAGAATCAAGAACTGAACAAAGGTTAATGATCTGAACTGAACCAGGGTGAGGATCAAGGACTGCGCAAGCATTGATGGCTTAACTCAAGTAGGGTAAGAACTGAACAAGCATTGGTGGGCATAACTCAACTAGGGTAAGAACAAAGAACTGGACAAAGCGTTAGTTGTCTGAACTGAACCAGGGTGAGAATCATAGACTGCACACAAGTGCACAGTGCACAAGCATTGTTGGGGTTAGCTCAACGAGGGTAAGAACCAAGAAGCGAACAGGCGTTAATGATCTTAACTCAACCAGGGTAAGAGAGGAGCAAGCATTGGTGGATGTACTCAACTAGGGTAAGAACTCTGAGGCTGAGCTTTTCCATTGAGAGTTAAAATTTAATCCGAGGTCATGACGTCATCTCACCCAATGAGACCGCTGAACACTTGATCTGTGGGTAATTTAGCGCCACGTGGTTGGTTTTTGCAGAATAAATCTTTGATTAAAATTTTAACACTAGATGGAAAAACCCGGCCTAAGCATGGACTCTCAGCTCATTATTATTATTAAACATTTTTATTGGAGGGGCGGGGAATGAAAGGAATAGGAATGATAGTTATTACTGGAAGGGAAATCGTATGGAAACGTGAGGAGAATGGCGGAGGATGGCCACGTGTGGATAGATCGAATGCCAGGGACCTTCCGTTTGGCACTGCACTAGTGAGAGAGAGATAATAATAAATATTATTGGTTGTAAACTCTAGCAGTCCTGATCAGGATGCAAAAGTCTAAACCTCTGTGACAACATGAACATAAATTAACAGATTAGACGACAACAAAAGGTGGTTAGTCGTTAGTTGTCCCCAATTGACTGTGTTACTGGGCACCAACTATATAATAGCTCTCCCTAGTGGGGCTTGCTCGATTTTCAAGTGATGTTAGTACGTCAAAATGGTGATGACCTTCGCCGTGACCTTCGTTCGTTGCGGTATTAATTAGTGACGTCACCAAAGAGACTATAAAAGTTTGAAAAAATTATTTATTTGGAGCTCGAGGCTTACACATGCATTAATTAATATCTTACATGCTATTTTCATTAATTAATAAAAGAACTACGTGGCATCACAGGTCCGCAGGGGTCTCTAGGGTTATCATCCTGGAGGCTCTGTAGATGCCTCTAAGATGATCAGCGGGCCCCACAGGGGCCCCTGGGGCGGCAAGAAAGTCCCGCAGGGACTCTTACCATCAAAAGGACAGTTTTTGATCAATTAAAGGCTCTGGCGTTCTAATTGACTTTTCTTGTAGGCCTACATTAGAATATACAATTTTTGGAGTTGGAGTTGAAAATAGTTACTTGGTCCAGTGTAACGTCCTTATTGGTGGTGGTGCAGGTCGGTCGCAGGTGGCTGTGTGTGCCCTCGGTGGTCAGCTGGTCGCCGCCGGTGGCTGCGACGCGTGGCGCTGCACCAACACGGTGGAGCGGTACGACCCCGCCGCCGACAAGTGGATGCTGGTCGCACCGATGTATGGCGCGCGGCGCGGCGCTGGCATTGCGCTCTTCAGAAGTACGCCATCTGCTCACACTTTGATGCACTTATGTTTTTTTGTGTGTTTAATGTCTTATCTTATTCATTTATTTGTTCTGTCTTGATATGTTCATTAAAAATCATTATGTCCTGTCTTGATTTGTTTATTCTCCTTTGTCTTGATGCATTTATTAGCCCTTGTCTTGATTTGTTTATTTTATTTTATTTTTATTTGTTTTATATGTCTTTTTTTTATTTGCTATTTATGTCTTTCCTTCATTTGTTTATGTCCTATCTTTTATATAAGTCATTGTTTATGTGTTTATTGCATCTTATCCTGAGGTGTGCACAAGATCAATGGTTTATTCTGATGCGTCTTTTGTTTATTGTCTACCAATCTCTAAGTGCTCCTAGTATCTCACGTTGTCTTCAGGTGTGCCTAGTGTCTCATATTACCTCTAAGTGCTGTCAATGCACAAAGTTCCTCATATTACGTCTAAAGGTCATCGCCGTGTTACAGACAAGTTGTACGTGGTGGGGGGCAGTGACGGCCAGCAGTCCCTTGTGTCCGTCGAGATCTATGACCCCTCCACCGATGCGTGGACTGCCGGGCCCCCCCTCACCACCCCCCGGGCCAACACCGGGGTCGCCGTGGCCGACGGGCGCCTCTGGGCTGTCGGGGGCTTTAGCGGCAAGGCCTTCCTTGACACCGTCGAATATTTAGGGGGCGACGAGGGGGCAGAGTGGTGCGCCTACCTCCCCCACCCGTCCGTCAGCCGGGGGGGGAGCACCGAGGATCTGCCGGTGGCGGTCAACGGCTGCGGAGGGGATGGGGAGGGTTTGTCGATAGGAGGGAGCGGCGGAGGGTGTGGTTTGGGGGGGATGAGTGAGTTCAGTGGGGCGATGGGGGAGCGCGCGATCAGCATAGATGATCTGTGCGGGGGCGGGGGTGACCTGGCCGTGGCCAGGGCCGACGATCTGTCGATGGCGTGGGCACCGAATGAGGTGGCATGCGTATTGGAGGTGGTACAAGAGTTGATGGTCGTCGATCCACTGCCCAGCATTCAGTCTGATCTTGCTCCTAGCGACTCCTGTTGATTGAAGGGACGACTGAGAATATTTTGTGGGCAGCGGATTTTTAGCGCATTTTAACGGGTAGTGCATCGTATGGTGATTTTCGTAACTTGCATGTAACTGATGTGGTCCAAAACTTTTGGGACGGCTGACTGATATGGGGGGGTGATGATCCCCCTCAGTCCCGACGAGGCAAAGCGACGGAGCGATTTTGATGGAAATGTCACACTGTGGCGCCTGTTGTGATGAACTTGAGCCGCGATGAAATGACGCAATGCAGACATTTTTGTCATCGTTTATTACGATGGTAACTTGTAAGTGTCGTTGACTGGTGTTATTTTGTTCGAGAGGCAAAGCCACTTATTTGCTGTGCGAGTTTTATTTGATGAGTTTGACGAGGGTGTGTGATGATGTCATGATCGTATATGACCCAGCTAGCAGTTGAAGAGTAATGCTGTTGGCATGTCGTGGTTGAGGAACATTGCTGTTGGCATATTGCGATGGAAAAGCAAAGCTGTTGGCATAGTCAATAACAATAATATTTAGTATTATTTTAATAGTGGGTCAGTTTCGTCCGTTTCATAATGATATCTAATGAGGGGCGGAAGAGAAGGCCAGGCATCCACACTTGACTCCAATCTGTAGGCGTTAATCACTTGATATATAATTTTAGCCTGGGGTCTAGAGTGAATTAACAACACTATGTATGGTATGAAGAGTTTCTCTAAATAGTGAAATGCTTTAAATAGGCTAGCTAGATTAACGCGCTTTGTCATTGCTTTATTTAGGAACCCTGAACAGTGATCAGCTCTCGCCAATTAGTTGAGGAAGACTTGCCGGGGCTACGTGAGGGAATAATACGGACGGCTACTCCGATTGTAATGCACATGGTTTAAAGTAAATTTGTGAAATATATTTTATCGAACATTGATTTATACCAATATTTTAAGACGGTGGAAAGGTTGTGGTTATAAAGGTGCACGTGCAGTATGATAAGATCATTCTTTATGCGCAAGCAGTTAAATTCAGTGGTAGACTGGTACTTTGCATCGTGCTAAACAAGTATTGAGCACAAGCTTGACTCTGGCATTTACCTTAAATATTAGAGCATACTGTATGCGCTTAAAATAAAAATTGCTACCGGTATGCGCTGTTACTGATTGTGGGCTCTGAGGCGGAGAAATTGGTGGACATACGCAAAAGTAAAAAATGCTCCGGGTGTTTGGCATATACCACCGTTTAGCTTCCACTAAGTACACTGCATGGGCAGGACAAGGGGGGGTTGGGAGTTTAAGGACCGTGTGTAGTAACGAGTCTATTACAATCCGGTTCTGTGCTGAGGGCTGCCACAGAACCGCTTCCCCCTCTTCCGTTGCCTTTTACGACTCGCTCGGGGAGCTATGGGCTGCAAGTCTATTCTTTGTTCCCCGACTTGGAGGAGTACAGGCAGGACAAAGATCCTGAGAGCTTTATGAAATGCCAGTGAGTTTTTAAAAAATTTAATGGAATCTTGTGACACTACGCTATTTTGATATGCGGTTTGAGTATATGCCCGGCAGGTATGTTTATTGAGTTTACAACAAATATTTTATATCATGCAATTTCTGCTCTTCTTTCTTTCACCGCCACATTGTCACATTCGTATTTTAGCGTCCTGAGAATTTAAATTCTATTTTTGTATCTTTACTGTTCTGTTGTGCTTGCGATGTAATGTAATCAGTTACAGGTTTGTTATGGCTTTTGTGGTATTGCGTATTTTTGAAAGGATGGGTCTGAAATAGTTTTCGTAGCAAAAATAAGTAACAAACATGTTTTAAAAAAAATTCCTGTTTTAAAAGATTGTTTGTAATAAAGCAAAGGGCTGTGGTGCAGTGGTTAAGGCGTTAATCACGAGTAGCAGAGACCTGAGTTCAAGTCCCGGCGCCGGCAACTATGAAATCATGGAGTTCCAGGCCCTTCAGTAAGACCGTTGAGCACACAAGTGTCGCTACCTGATATCCCCGTGCCAGATAATTATTTATTTGGTTAGCATCAGGAAGGGCATAAAAGGGTGTAAAAACCCAGCTCCAGCAGTTATCATCAGTTCGTTAAATGTCTTACCCGTGTGAAACAAGGACATTAACAGAATAAATGACAAAAAGGGCGGTTAGTTAATTTTTTTGGTTGAGTAAATCATATGTTTACTACACTGTGCGATGTATGTAATTATTAGAGCATGGACTGATTCTATGAAGGGAATCTTGCTCGAGATCTTGCGATGCACTGTAAAGCATTTGGTTCTCCAAATATGTAGCATGTGCAGTTTGCAGTCTGATGGTGAAGTCAAACGGAAACATTGAAACGTGTTGTTTACCTGAGTAATAGATGCGGAAAACTGAATCTGCGCAATTGTTGCTTACTTCAACTTCTCAAATTTCTCTACTGCACTCCATCCTAATGGATGATTATTTGCAGGGCTGACAAAATTAAGCACTGTAGCCAAGGGTGTACGAAGTGACTCGAAATCTTTTGCGGCAGCCGGGGTTTGAACCGACTCCCTGCCACACTCGCAATCCGTAGTCCGTGACTTAGACCACTCAGCCACGACGCTACGCCTAGCTTTGTTATCTAGCTGTGCTAATTAAAAAAAACTGCACAGTAAAATACTTGGAGTTGCTATTGCCTTAGTGGACTCGGTAATGGGTAATTATGCAGCATGCAAACATACATGTGGCCAGTTAAACAGCATTTTGTAATTTTGAGATCAACAGCAGCCGTCGTTGATGATAAAAGTTATTTTTCAGTTAGCACTAAAGGGCTTTGTATTTTTATTGCATTTTATTGAGGCAGCAGTATGAGACGCACAAGGTGAAGCGAGTGCGTGCTGTATAAATAAATGTATTTTACAGTACAAAATACATTAATTTACTTTATAAGTACATGTTTTTTCTGTATACTGAACTTGTCTCTGTGAGTTAGTACCTTCTAGAGCCAGTTAACCTGTACTACCCGCTCACTGTAACGGAGCGCGGAGGTCACTATTGTAACTTGTATGCGTCTGTCATGCTTGAATATAAAGAAGGAGCCTTATGAATACATGTATTTACTATGTAAATACATGTATTTATGTCAAAAGGTAACGCAGGTGTCGTATGGTGAGGGCAGCGAGGACACAAACCTCTCGTAGAACAAAAGAGCATAAGAGCTCACTGGATTTTGATTTTCAGTGCTAAATACATGTATTTACTATGTAAAGACATGTATTTCCATTGCAGGAGATCAGCTTGACTTGGGATCCCAAAAAAATTTCTGCCTTTTTGACAAACTGCTATTTTTTATACCACTTCTAACCTTTTTTATGCCAATGCATTTAATGTATTTTTCAAGCCGATGCGTGTTATCTGATCCATTCAAGATTATTATTAGACTAGTATCGCTTAGTTTACTATTGTAACAACACCTATTATATTAATAAACTGTTACTTTATGCCCTACATTTCATTTTGATACTTCTTTGTTTGAACTTTTTTGACAAATTTTGATCTTTGTCAGCTTCTTGGCAAATTTGTCAATATGTTTTATAAAATATTTACCGTAGGTAATATTGAAAATTGTTAGCGGAGCCTTGTGTGACAGTATGACGTTGTGTATGCCATTTCTGTTGTGTCCCTGTTTGAGAAATTCTATTACCTGCTTCGCATTGCCATTCTGAATTCAAAAAACACTTCACTACAAATTTGGCAGAATACTTTTTTCCGCCAGCCCTTATTTTTTTTTTCCCAGATTGATCGTGTCTTCTGTCCTCTCAGATGCACTGTAATATAGTAAACTTATTGCGCTGATCATTACGATAGAACCAGCAATTGAACTTCTCTTTACGAAGGATCAATAAAAGAATTAGCCGATAGCTTTCACCAAATGAAAAAAATAATTGGCCAACAGCCTACAAAATTAGTTTTTTGGCGATTGACAGATCAAGCCCTGCTGGACCGTGTTGGTACCGTGTTGGTACCTGGTCGGTGTCCAGGCCTTATATGCTGGGCATATTAGGCTCTGATTTATATTGCAACTAATATAGCATAGCAGTACTATCTTACTGCTTTAGTGCAGTTCCTTCTTAAAATATTGTTTATATATAGTATGTTCTGGTGGAGACATGGTTGTGATGTGAAGTTGTGAATCAATCGCTCTTTTCATAGAAGTGCTGTGTTAGAAGTTGCCTGCGTGTCTGCTTGTTATTGTACCATAATAATAATAATAGTGATGAATTTAGAGTCCGTTTTGGCGTCCAGGGACGACATCGGAGATCTCGTGCGTATCTTGCATGCCGGTAAACTTGACCAATTCACATTGTCACGCTAAGTAAACATTTTGCTTTAAGAGCTCGATTCTGTTAATGATTCAAGCGGTTTATCAAAATGTCTGAGTAGATTGCTATCATCTGGCGTATATTTTCAATGAAACAACACTGCTCATACTTTTCTTTTTTGTTTTGTTAGGAGTTTAAGAAGCGAGTGTAGGCCTACTAGCAAAGAGTATTCCAGTGTGGTTCAGTGCCTCCTGGCCAAGCAAACAATTCCTTAGTCGACTCACTCGGGGAGCACTGAGCTGTTAACCAATTCTTCATTCCTCTGCTTACAAGAGGAGTAGTTTATACATGACAATATGTAGTCTATTCGCACTGTTTCTTAAATATGAAGTTTTTGTGCACGATTAAGTATTTTTGTCGATGAATGCAATGTAGAATGACTAACGTTCGAACGTCGTACCGGTAATAAAATTTGGCTACTATGAAGATAATACCATAAAGTGGACGGGTCAACCGATGGAGGCTATTTGTTAGAATGTTGGAGGACCGGAAGGGATGGAGAAAGATTGCGGAAGATGCTGCGAGGGCGCTACAATGTCAGCAATGACGGCCGGCGGAAAGAAGAAGAAGATTCAGATTTGAGCCAGTGGCAGATGTTTGAAAGTCTGATTCTTGACAGCTTTTGTAAAACCACTGTTAACCTTCGTTGTGCATTTTTATAAGTGTTGGCATGGACCGATTTGCTATGAGGTTTCAGGTGTTGGACTCTCACTTGCATGTGTGCTGTGCATTGTACTATCTCGCACGTGAAAAGCATAAAGGTGCATTTTAATCCAGACCCATTGCTTCGAATTCAACAATTATCCAAGTTTGTTAGGTTAGCGATGGCCTCGAATGCTGCCAGGCTGAAATATACCTGGCATGAGTTATAAGCCTAGTTGACTAGATTTGGCAGAGTCCTGAATGGCTACCATACAGTTGTACTATTTTAACTATCTTGACGTATTTTATTTCTGTACTGAAAGATGTTGAAAAATATGAAATCTTGAAACTTTATGCGCATATTTTTGACATACTCATATATTCTTTTGTTTGCAGTGTTCTATTTCGGATTTGTTGACATTCTCTGAGTGTTACCTGGTGTTACGTTAGTGTTAATTTCTATTCATTAAACCTATGCAATCTCAGCTCCTCATCCTCAAATAAATTGTCTTGGCTCAGAAGGCTAGGGTTTAAATGAGGCTATTTCTGTATCAGTTGAATTGTTCAACAGTAGTCTATATCTTGCTAGCCAGCTTTGCAACCACTAAGCATCTGTCGTCGACTTGATTTTCTATCTTTTGTACAGGAGTTTCATTATTTTTCTAGTTCGTTTCGGATCGAGTATTAGGCTTTGGGGGACTAAATTAAGTGTTATATTGCTTGGTTAGGAGGTTGTTAATCCTATGGCCTGTAAATGTTTACAATAGAATAGACGAAAGCGGTGACATTTAATTTTGTATTTGTTTTGTTTTGCATTTAATCGCTGTGCTGCATGCAGCGGTGACGACAGCAGGACCTCTAATTCTAGCAGCTGTAGCTTTTCAACACACGATACGTGTAGGTCTAAACACTCAATACATATATGCAATACTACAATCAAGCCGATTCCGATTTATTCTTTATGACAATTACAATTTTTAGATTTAGGCCTTCGGAGCTTGTTGAATTTTGCCTGATTTTTCAATATTGAGTTGCATAGAGTAGCACAGCTGCATGCTGCGTAGCCGGGATTTCTAATTTACTTAAACTAAAGTAGGCTACAGCTAACGGCGTATATACATGTAGATCCGACCGGTTGTAGGGGGGAGGCGTGAAATTTGTAATAGCGTACGTTTTGCCGCGCTCCATGTAGGTCTAGATAAAACAGGAAATTTTGCTGCATGTTATTTCGGCGGTTTCGACTTCTAACAAATTTGGATGCGCTCAATTTTGGCTTTTATGAGAACTGCCCGTTATAAATAGCGTCTGCGACTTCTATATTATAGCGCGTGTAGGCCTAATTTTTGTGAGTTGCCGTTCGGCGAAATTCGTCAAAATTTCGTGCACACGATAATTTCATGCTTTACAATAACTTCTAACAGCGTGATTGACGTACATAAGCGATCAATATCCGAAAGCACGAAAGATCAGGCTATTCTTGATCGATAATATTCGGATGACCGAATCTACAAATCGATGGTTTAGTACTAAAAGTGCATAAAAGCACATTTTATCAGTTTGGACCTGTAATAGCACAAAGTTGTATCACGATTCCTGGGTTTCGGTGTGACATAAATTCCTGGGTTTCGGCGTGACAGCAATTCCTGGGTTTCGGCGTGACATAAATTCCTGGGATTCGGCGTGACAGAAATTCATGGGTTTCGGCGTGACAGAAATTCATGAGTTTCGGCGTGGCATACATTCCTGCGATTCTGAGTGTCATAGATTCATGGGTTTCGGCGTCACAGAAATTCATGGATTTGGCGTGACAGAAATTCAGGGGTTTTGGCGTGACAGAAAATACATCTACCAGTATACATGTAGGCCTACTATAATTGACGTTATGTTTACCTACATGCAACGTCATGTTGATTGCATATCCGTTTTCATTTCTTGATTATTTATTTATTTATATTATGCTGGTTTGCTACACTTTTGTGTGTGTATTAAAGTAATAGAATTGTCACACCCAGTCGGTCGTAATTAACTGAGTCGTTGCAGGCCTCACCAAATGCTAATTTCTCAGCATGCAGCAAGT